>JAODLL010077689.1:0-15970 GCA_026546735.1 Forbesichthys agassizii | reverse complement strand
TATATATATATATTATGGGTGTTGTGCTTTTATGCTTTTACCACCTCTGGAAATAGCGGGGATTGTGAGTCTCTGGCACTGTTATTTCGGGGTTCGCGAGCTGAAACGTTTGAGAGCCACTGCTCTAGGTTACTGTTCTAGGGTTGTTATTAGTCACATGAATATTGAGCTGCTTATACTATCTGTGTGTAGGATATTGATTTATCCTACATCAGTGTATCCTGTATCAGTCGGCATCAACACAGCCTCTTCATCAATAGTCTCAGCCTCTTCCGTTCATTAGCACTACGTCACATAAGCAACTCTGTGCTGAACGTCTGATAGACCCCTGTAAGCTCGACACGTCGACTTCCATTGGATGTCTGTCAGCATTCACTCACAAGCAGTGTTGGGCAAGTTAGTTATTACTCCTTCAAAAAGAATCTTTTACTTTTGTTATTACTCGGTATTAAAAGTAACTAGTTACATCAGATACATTACTATATTACTTTCACAATCACTACCGTCTCGCCCCTTCCAAAAAATGACGTGTGTACAAAAACCCTTTATTGGAAAAATAAATAAATAAATAAAGCTATGCTAGTGCACTACTTTATTTACTAATTTAAATATTTATTTTAATCAGTAACCGTAGCCTACTAATTTTACAGCTTTACAAGACCTGTAAACAGCCAGCTGTTGTTTAGTATTCCAACAAAATCTACTTTCCATTGAAAGTTTTACTTCTGACTTTGTCATTGAGCTACTTTTCAGGCCCTTGTTGTTGTGATTGACCATTGTGTCCAGAGATGCCCTGTCAATGGGACAAAAGCTTCAATGTTTTGGTGTGAGTGCTGAGTGTTTTGGGGGCGGCAAGTGGCGCAGTGATAGAGTGGAGCGATAGAT
The DNA here is from genome assembly GCA_026546735.1 of Forbesichthys agassizii. Taxonomy (NCBI): domain Eukaryota; kingdom Metazoa; phylum Chordata; class Actinopteri; order Percopsiformes; family Amblyopsidae; genus Forbesichthys; species Forbesichthys agassizii. The sequence continues at coordinate 15,085 of JAODLL010077689.1, read as the reverse complement.
GTTCAGGAATTCGCTTGTTCAAACCACCGGTAACTCCTCACCAAGTGTCGAGGTGTCCATGAGCAAGACACCCAACCCTAACTGCTCCCAGTGGTCAGGCGTCTCCTTGCATGGCTGACATCGCCGTGTGTGTGAGTGAATGTGAGGCAAATAATGTCAAGCGCTTTGGATAAAAGCAATAAAAGCGCTATGTATTTATTCTCTCTAGTCTACACCTCCACTGACAAGAGCTCTTATGGCACACATTATCCTCTCACTCTATTGCCACACAATAATGTTTTCTGGACAGTTGTGTTTGTGGCAGGGAAGAATTTACTGTAGGATTTCTGGGAGGTGCTATTGAGGAGTGTGCCTTTAAATAAATGGATGTTATAGCCGCCTAAGCACTTGCTTGTCAGTTACGTTTTGTCAATTTAAAGTCTCCTTCAATTTTACTACTCCGATAAGCTAAGTATATGTCATAGTGAGTCACTGCACCTGGATCATCTGTGATCCTAATGAGCTTACCTAACCAGTCACGGGACACCACAGACGTTTACGCGTGCTGTAAACAAGCGCCTTAAATAACGGTGATCCTTATCAACGGTCAGAGCAGTTGGGATTATCTTCGCAGGAGTCAGACTCGCCAGGAGCCAGTACAGTGCAGGAAACAGGAAAATGTGTAAAACTGCCATTGTCTACAACCAAATGACGCAGATGAGACACATAAGCATAAGACACACAAGCCATAAATGTGGTCAAGACAAGTGGCATACTGTGGAAAAAGGAAATAAGCCGTTAGCCTTTCTTTTTTTATCCTTTTGATATTTGTATTGTAGTTGGAGTATCTCTTGTTATAGGCGCTGCTCCACTGTTACATAAAAAGAAATATCAATAAAGAAACAATGTCATGTCCACCAAGACCAGCCTCCAGATTTCTAATACATAAATAACCCATAACTCCAAAGCATTAACTAAAGTATTCACATCAAGCCTTGTCACACATTTACCCCTTTTATTCTTTTGAATACAAGGTGAGATGGCAGCTCCCATTGCTGTTTCAGGCCACAAGATGGCATTAGGGCAGCAGCTATCGATTAGGATTTTGCAATTAGAATTTGGGCGTGTAAATGGAAACACAAACAATGTGGTGCAGACCACTCCACAAAACACTATCACAGTCTTGCTAATGAGTGTCAAAGCTTCAGAGGGAGCATCCTATGGCATTGAAGAGATGTGTTTTCAAATATCAACACTCTTCCTCTAAGATATTGTAGCTCCAAATTTTAAATACAGCTGCGTGCATTGCATTCATTCTCGCAGTTGTGTCAATAAAATTTACGACTGTTTTGTCGCTACACTTCATAATAATGTAGGCCTGCGAGATGATGAGGCTTTAGTTTAGTAGCCTATATGCGAACGTCTAAAAACCGCTCTGATCTTTAGATTCCACCACTAGATGGCGCACCAGTATTAACAAAAACCGATATGGTGTCTCCATCCGCAACTGCATGAATTCAGGGATCACTGTGCCGTTTTTGCGAGTAGGCTATAAGCGTACATTATTTTCTTACTTAACCAGTAATATATGTCTATAGCTAGCGTTTTAACAATTTCTCCGAAACGTCTAAAAGTTATTGAACGTTAAAACACACCAATTGGTTGTGTGAAATCATTAGAGGTTATCACGACAACCGCCCTCAAGTAAATTGAGAATCAAGAGGTGGCAGTGTTACTCACCACTGAATTACTCAATTGTCTCTGGGCAGAAAAAGCTGAATACAGAAATCTGGTGAGAAAAAAAATTACCACATATAAATATATAAATATATATATATAATGATGTCATCCTTTAAAGGGATAGCTGTGCTATACAATACAGGAACTTATATTTGGCCCTTTTATAGATGTGATGGGACAGTGCACGCACACAAGCATGTCGAGGCTACTAACAGAGGCCCTGACAGATTACCTTACTTAGGCTAGTCAGTAGAAAAATATGCCTATATAGATGAAAACATAATTTGAATGCGTAGACAGAAATAACATCTTTCAATGTATAAAATGTATATGCTACATATAGGTGTGTGTGTGTGTGTATACAGTATAGGCTAGGCTACATATGTTTAAAATGCAGAGGCTGCTAGTTTGCATATGACCTCAGCTCCAACACATTAGGCTAAACAAAAACACCATCCATTATGAGGGGCGGTTAACCAGCACTCTCCCAAATTACAGTGATTCCGTGTTCCTATTTTACCGATTTAGTGGTAGCGTGGTTCGTACCCATCTCGAGTTACTGGCGGTTCCAGCAAGGCGACTCACGCAGGTTTATTCACTCCAGTCCCTCTTCAGGCCTGCCAGTGTCATTATTCTAGGGCCCGAGCATTAAACAAACACTAGCCGAAATGCTAATAGGTGTCACTCGCAGGGGGCAGCATGCAGGAATAGTGTCTTGAAGCACCATTCATTTGGTCCACCGGGCATTTTTCAGTTAGCCTTTTGACATCTTACACTGGGCTGAACCATCTGGAATCGTTTGAACGTTTGCGAATCCTAGCTGGCTTGACATTTTTGTTCAACCCATAACACATTAACATCAATTTTACAAAAATCTGGAATGCATTAAAATAATAATAATAATAATAATAATAATAATAATAATAATTATTATTATTATTATTATTATTATTATTATTATTATTATTATTAACTGAAGGAATAGATCATAAATCAAACACAACAACAATTCAAATTTCAAACAGTCGTGAATAGCTTATAGAATACACACCAAGATGTTGACCAGCTTCCTGGACATAATATAAGTTATTGAGAAACAATGAAGTCCATTAAGGCTGAAAGAAAGAAAACTTCTTATCATACTGACTGAAGACAACAGATTAGCCGATTTCATCCTGAAGATCAGCAATTGGTCTTAAATTGAGGTCAAACTCTGATGAGGACCACAAGGTCAAAATGTTGTTTTCTAGCATGTTAAGTTTGCTTAACATGGCTAGAATCAAATAAACTGTTGAAGATAGTTCTGCTTTTTGTTTGGATCAAGTTAAAAAATCTTTATTCAGAATCCCTGACTCCACCTTTAAGTTATAATGAAATTATATGAGCCACTGCATCTGGTTATCTTCCAGAGATGGTTTTCACCGCAGTGACTCAGAGGTTCCCCTGAAAGAAGCGCAGCCTTCCCTTGACATGTCCAGGTCTAATACTTTCTTCTCCTGCCTCTAAGAAATATTGCTTATATATGAACTCAATCAAAACAAACACACCACTCCGTTCAATGCCATAGGGTGCTCCCTCAGCACTGCCCCCCAAATTGAACATGCATTGCGTGTCCATTTTGGGGGGCGGTCTGCACCACTTGTTATTGTTCCCATTACAGAAACAAGGCAGTGTAGAAACACCAGATTTTCTCTCCAGCATGCACGCAGATCGAAGAACGGGCAGCGATAGCTGACCGTCTCTGACGCCCCTCTCTAAAGCCGGGTCGGGTCAGTAGACCTGCACTGTGCGATGGTGATTGGCAGCTGTGCAGGAGACAAAGTAACAAGCTGGTTAGAGAGCTGACCCCGTTCTTGACCTGTAGTGCCATCTTCTGTCTCCTGCCCCCCACCCAAAGTTTTTCCAGTGTGCTCTGCTTTCATCCCCTTCAGCTCCTCCGAGAACATCTGCACCTCGTGTAAACCTGACCCCAACCCTTTACAGGCCGAGTTAAAACCCCTTATGGCATATATCACAAAGTGCAAATCTCCTTAGTTAGTTAGCTAGATAGTGTAAGATATAGTGTTTTTACATATTCGGGTAGTGTATTATATCCATAATATTTCAACAGATTTTCTGTGTTCTCATTTATAATTACAGCAATTTTATTTGCATCTTTTATTCATTGTTGTGTACAGAACAAATGGCATTTGTCAATAGGTATACCGGTCATCATAAACATATACGTTAATAATAATTACCTCAGCAGTCCTTTCCTCAGTTAAGAGGAACTACTTTGGACAAAGTACAACCTCACACACACACACACACACACACACACACACACACACACACCCATATGTGTGTGAATGGTACACAAATGCGTATTTTGACCACACACACCCTGTGAAAGAAGAAGAAATGTTAGTCAACACTGAAATACTGGCCTTTAAGGGAAACATTATCGAGCAGTTCTTCTTCCAACCCCCCCCCCCCACCCCCACCCCACCCCAACAACACTTAAGGGATTTTCCCTCCCACTGTCTCCTGCTGGAATACTATATCCGGATCGTGTCGTTCATTTGCTTGGTTTTCCAGACGCGCCAGGGGAATGAGAGGCCATGGAAAAGTGAGTGTGGCGTTGCGGCCACAGTGGTGAGGGCAGAGGGAAGGTTGGGAGGGCGAGAGAGAGAGAGAGAAGGGAGGGGGTGAGAGAGAGAAAGACGAGAGAGAAAGAGAAAGGGGAGAGAGAGAGAGAAAGAGGGAAAAGGGAGGCGGAATGAGAGGGATGGAGCAAGAGAGCCAGTACAGACAAGTCCGAGCGAGACTCCTTGCCGAAAATAGCCTGAGCAACCATCCTTGTGGGCACCGTGAATCTGATCGTGATGGATGTAACCATGCCGTAAGGGTTAGACACGCAACATAAACTCTCTCCGTAAGCACATGACGAGGCCCGAGGATTCCTTTTGTCACAACAACTGTTGTGTTGTAGCTGCCTGCTCGAGCTGCTCGACCGCTGGGCCAGCCTGTGTTTTCGTCTTGTCGTCCGCCTCGTACAGCCCCGTGGAACATCCCGTTATGCTGTGCGCTGCTGCGGAGCTCGGCGCGCACTTGCAGCTGACGCGCAGGCCGTTTGTGGCCTGCTTGCCCCGTGACATTTCCACTAGTGTTGACAAAGACTTATCCTCATGGACGGGCGTAATTGTCCTAGAAGGGTGGTCATATAGGCTTAACAGGCCTTTAACCTTTCAGTATATAGCTACCTTGAAGCGCATTCTCATTCGATGACTAAGCAGGATTGAATCCGTTGCCAAGTCATCTTTATCCTGAATCCAGGGGGTCAATTCATCAGGCGGACAGAGCGACACGATTCAATTAGGTAGATTTAAAGGGACACTTCTCGATTCGTGTGCAGCTCTGCCCTGCTCTCTACTCCTCCCTCGACAGCACCCTATAGGGGCAAAGTTCTCGGCCCCTATCACTGCAAAAAATACATTTCAATAAAGTAAAACATTTCTTGTTTCTGGAATAGTAAAGTAAATTGATCTTGTCAAGCACTTTACTTTAGGAAAGAAACTTCATGTTATGAAAAGCATACTTTGCTTTAGGAAAGTAACTTCATGGAAAACATCTAGCTTTGTCTTAGTCAAATGCTCAAATATTGAGCTAACCGGAAGGTCAAGGGTTTGAGCCCCAGAGTTGGCTTACCTGTAAATATCCAACCCCTATCTGCTCATTATAATTGTACTCTGTATTCTTCTTTGAATAAAAGCATCTTCTTAATTACATAATTATTGTAAGATAATTATTAATCTTAGATAAAGGTTTAAGTAAGTCTATCTTTAATCGTTTCATTGTGTGTAATACACACAAATGTACATTTTGGCATTTTTGTCTAGTTTTAACTATTACATTTTTAAGAATTAGTTATAGAATTTGCTAATTGTTAGATTTGTTTCGCTCAATATGCACAATGTCCATTCAATATGCAGAGTTTTAATATACAATAAAGTTGAATTTAATCTATTATTATATATATATTTAGATATAATATATAATAATAAGGTAAGATATAATAAGATTTGGCTTCTTTAGGGCTGACTTTCCAGTGTTCAGTTGTGTTTTGAACATAAATAGTGAGGTGGGTAACATATTTGCGGGTCTGAGGGCATTGTAATGCGTGGTTCTTCTATCAAGACCTTTATAAACCCAAAACAAAGCTCTCTTTACGCTTGATGACGATACATCATGAGTTGTCATGCTGCTCTCTGAAGGTCCACAGGCAGCCAGAGATTTGATGATATGATAATCTGTAATAGTATCTCACAGTGACACTGGCAAGTCACACCTCACAGAGCGGTGCAGTGGAAATGTACAACCTAACGTAACCAGTATTTTGGAACATCTTGTATTAGTTCAAGCGGTAATGATAATGATGGAATTAAATATGTGCTGTGCAGGGAGTTTTAATAATATAATTCATGCAATGTTTAGCATAGGTGCTTTTGGCTGTCTTTATAAACATACTGTATATTGACATAACTCAGCCGGAGCATTTGATTTTCCAGCGGTTTTGAAAGGGGGTCTCCTGAATTACTTGCAGTGGAGAGTAGAACTCTGAAGATCAGGGTGGTCTCATCAGATTAAGAGGGCAGTCATGCCCCCTGTCATGACAAAACATTCTCTTACATGAAGTAACGGATTCAATGGATTATCCATTCAATCTGTTTCTCCATGTAGGAGAATGTTTTGTTCTACTGCCAATATTTTCTAAACGCGTTGAACAATTTATACTAGGATGTAAGAAATACAAACAGTAAAATGCTGACATTTGGCCTCTGTATAACTCGCTGATGACGGACATGCACGAATTACACATAGACACCAAATTATAAATACACATTGGCTATATTAACATGACTGTATAATATATAAACATGTCATCATGACATGGTCCCTGGTTTTAAATAACAAACTAATTTGATATCACAGATTCTTATCAAACAAGTTCCAGAAGTAGACTAAATATTTTACCATAACCTAGGACAAATATGGGTTTAGGTCAAATTAAAGCTACAGTAGGCAGGATTTGTTGCTCAAAAAGAACGCACTCGAAAGCCCACCTCATCTCCTGTGCTCACTCCATTTGGAACATGTTGCCAACTTGACATCAACAAACGTCCAGCTGTGTGTGCGTGTGTTTGCATGTGTGCGCGCATTCATGTGACTGACAGGCAAGGTAGGGTTTCAGGACCAACCGGGAAAAGAGGTCCTGATTGGTCAGAATCACGGTGAAAAATCTATTATCGACTTATGCTGCCTTCACACAGAACCCGGCAGACGTCATATCGTGTTAGCGGACGAGAGCAGGACGGCAAAATCAGTTGTGGCCGGCAAAGAAACGTAGACGCCGCAACGTCAGTTACAACCGGATGTTCGTAGCGCCCTCACACGCAGAGAACACATCGACAACGAGAAGGTAATACTTTTGGTGCAGCAACACTAGAATACTAGATGCAATACAAAATATAATTACATACACATTGTGAAGCAAAGCGGAGTGTTACGGCTTTGTTGATGCGAGCGGTTTTCGCCACTTTGTTTATGTTCCTATTAACGGAGCCAGGGCTGCGTAGAAATTTCATATTCTTTTTTTCAACACGCACAGAGAAGGGTAAGCTAGCGAAATGTGCGCGAAATGCGAGGAGATCTATTGGTGAATTTGACAAAATGTGTAATTGTGTAAAATAAAATGTGTAAAATGTGTAATAGCTGACTATACCATTAACACAGAGGCAGGGACACTCGACTCGACCAGAGAAAGTATTCGCACAGAGCATTTCACTGATGGCTGATGGATACATGTCTAACAAATCACACTAAATGTACTGTAGCTTTAAAATCTTGCCTACAGCACCTTTTAATGGGTTTATTTCCCTTCCAGGAATGCGTCATCCAAACCGGCGACCTTAATCACCCAACATCCTAACTCCTGACGTAGGACGTGAGTCAATGTGTTCAAGGCCGTCACATTTCACAGGTCACCAATACGGCTATTGTTTGTACTGGGTACTGGAACTGCTATCCGCTTCTTTTCTGCTCCTTTATTTTGGCTTCTTGCTGCCCAGATTAACACACGGCGAAATTACTTCCCCTAAGACCTCTCAAAGCATCTTACGTGTCTCGTGTGCGTGTCTGGGTGGGGTTTGTGCGGTGGGGTGGGGTAACTTGCGTGACATGTCAGCAAAATGTCCATATGCTTTCTGCCAGGTGATTCCATCTGCGCTTCCTAAATGCACTGGGCTTGGTTGTCCATATGGCTGGCAGTCGAGAGCTCTATATAAACACACACACACACACACACACTCACCCACCCCCCCAACACCACACCCGCCTGGCTCTGGAGGTCTTTCGTTCATTTTGTACCTCCCACTGAGGGGATATTAGAAAGGTAAACAAAGCGAAATCTCTCTTTTTAAATGTTATTTCCATGCTCACTTCATAACACCAATGTACAGTTATGCTTACCAGCTGAAAGCATAGCTTTTGTTATGAGTGAGGACTTTGTACTAAGTACTTTGCTGAACACTTGCATGTACGCACACCCACACACACAAACACACATACATACAGGCATCCTCCCAACCAATCCTATTTAAGTAGGGGAAAAAACAGGTTTTTATTTTTTTTATTTTTACATTCACGTCTCAATCCAAAAGCTGCCTCGGGCTCTCCTAAGCTAGATCCAAAACTTGTGTGAGTGAATACGCCGTGTCCTGGAACACTAGGGGTGGAGCGAGCCTAGCCTACAGACATGCACAGTCCTCTGGACGAGCTTGGCACCCCCTGCGCCACGCAGCGACTGCCTTGCTAAAAAACTCACGTTGCGTGCTAACGCTCGCTCCCTCCCCCCGCCAACCCTCCCGCTAGCCCGCTCTGCAATTATACACTGTGTGCTCCCACCCAAACATGGCAAGAATAGGCCTTCTCAGTCAACAGACAAACCAAGCCATTCTGTCCTCCAACCATGACATCATGACCATTTGACTTGAGCATGAAATTCAAGCTTAATTTAACTGTCGAGAGAAGGGGGGTGGCTTGTACTGTGCGGTGTCGGTCACAGCCACACCGAAGTGAAACGGCGTGAACCAGAGCCATGCGCACAAGTCTTATGACATCTTGTGCTGTGAAGGTGAAATCGAAGCTCACTGTGAGAGGCTAAAGACTGCAGAGGGCCGTGTATCCGCATGAGGAGCTGTAAGGAACAGGAAAGGGGAAAACATATAATCTAACTCCTTTTTACACCAAGTGCCGGTTCACATTTGGCTCAACTTGCGAACCTTCTCAGAACCGGTTTGCCTTTCCAAGGGCATTATGTCACTGCATACGTCTCGTCTTTCCCAGACACATCAACAATGGCGGAATACATCGCATTGCAAGCGCTGCGAGCCTACATTGGCATTAAAACACAACTAGTATTTATAGACTGTGCCGCTCTTCGCAAAGAGCCGGTTCTCTTGCTGTCGTAACGCAAAGAAGCGACCGAAGCGACTCTCAAACTGCCTTGGTGGAAAAGAGTAGTGTGAGAGACTAAAGACTAGTGTGTGCGTTCGTGCGTAAGGACCATTGCCTATAGGACCTTCATTCTTCCACAGGTGGGGTGGGTTCAAAGGGCATCTATTACATTGTTGCCTCGCTCTCATGCAAGGCACACTCGGAACAAGATGCCCGTCTTCTGTCCTTGGAATCGCTGGTTTAGTGCGTGCGTGTGCGCTGGATACGCTCACGGCCATCCTTGTATACGTGCACGTAGAACAGACCCGTAGCATAGACCCTCTCGCCCTGCCATGGCCTCACAAACCGGCCTGCCCTCCGCTCTGAGAAACGGAACCATTTAGAGGCCGCCTCCTCTCCTCTCCTCTCCTCTTCTCAGGCACACTCACAAGGAATGAGGGGAGGCGAGGAGGAGGGGTGAGAAACCAAGACCTGCCTTACACACACACACACACACACACACACACAGGTCTCAGCTTTCCGGGCCCTAATGTGAATCACCCCCATGCAGAGCTGCTCAGCTCCACAAGGACCAAAGCATCACAGGGCAGCTGTCAGGACCGGAGCATGTGAGATGTCAGCGCAGGGAGGTGGTGCTGGGGGAAGGGGGACGGGGTCAAAGGTGAAGGTCACAACATTAGCAGGAGGGGAATAAATCCTGCAGCGCCGGCGACAATAGCCGCCATCCCCGCTGACAATGGTGCCATTGTGGGTCTGGAGCTGTGCCTAATAGAGTTATAGTGTTGATGCGATGGTTGTGTTGCAGAGAGAGTGCAGTATTCTTTTAAATACACGGGAGGGGGCTTCCAAGGAATTGTGGGGGAAAAAGAGATTTTGCCCTGCATGAGAGCATGGGATTGTATGTGTGTGTGTGTGTGTGTGTGTGTGTGTGTGTGCGTGAAGTTAATAGCTTAACTTAGCCATTCACTCGTTGCTTGGCGACACACATGACTCATCTCCCTAAACACTCATAGCCGATATGTTGCGGAAAATCAGCTGATTCAGACGTGCAGATAGTTTCAACTTAAAGACACTGTTTGTGTGACCGACTGTATTCTGCAAACTGGAATTATAAGCGAGCCAGGGAGGATTGATCTTAGAAACATTTATGAGATCTATGCTGCATTACTTGACAGTAAACATTTATCAAAGGATAGGTTCACTTTCTTCAACCTTGTTACATTTTAATGTCATGTTGTTTATAATAGCTTTAGTATTGCAAGTCAATGGGCAACTTTCATTTTTCAAGGGGAAAAAATTGTTTAGAGATGGCAAACATGTAGTATACAGTAGTGTACTGTAAAGGTGGAGTCAGCAATTGTAAGCTAATACAGTTTTTATCAAATTCAGCAAATATCTCCCCACCGTCAGCTGTACAGTAGTTGCCCATTCTGTGTGTGTGCTGAATGAATAATCTGGTGTTTCCACACAGCCCTGGCTCTGTAAATAGGAACACAAACAACGTGGTGCAGACCGCACCACACAACAATATCCAAGCTGTGGCAATGCATGTCCAATGTGGGGGGGGGGTGGAGCTTCTGAAGAGAGAGGTGTTTCTGTATTCATGTTCAGATATCAACACTCCTTCTACAGAATACCTGACCTTATAATAGTTGTAAACATGCTTTTCTATCTTCTTTCATTCATACATCTGGACCATAAGCAGGAGGTAATATATAGTTAATTAGTTAATGCTAGCAATTTATTTTTCTCCTTCTAGTTTTTCTTTTCACGAAGCATAAAGCACACAAACATGTTAACAATGTCAGGGTTGACTAAAGTAAACATATCCTCCCTCTACTGGATATTTTCTGCCTGAGCATTTATTTCCTTTACCTATTTTATGGTCTACAGGGACGAGAAAGGGCTTGTTGCGAAACAGCGGCATTTGACCACGCTCACGTAGTCCCCGGCATAGCTCAGACACTCGGCCAGTCACATAGAGGTCCTTCAGTTGTCACCACAGTCGGTGATATTAGATGTTGGCCGCGCGGGGTGACAGGTGACGGCGGCTTTGCATGACCTCCGAGTGCTAAAGAAAGACGGGTGTTAGTTAGAGAAAGACGGACGACTAGACAAAGCCAGCTAATTGCAAAAGGTGAAGGTGAAACCAGAGAGTATGAATAAAACATTGTGTCACGTATGCTGATGTCTGCGGCCGCGCTCGGTTCCAACGGGACATTCCCTTCTCCAAACATCGTTTTTCTGAAAAATGTTCTTTTCCTTTCTGGCTTCTATGTGACCTCCTTTTAGAAGAACAAGTATGTTTCCCAGGGTTCAGCTATTTGAGGCTCATAGTTTTGGTCATCTGAGGTATTTTGCTCCAGCTCGCCCCGTACAGGCAGTGGCCCCCGCTCATATTTCCACAATGGCCGGGTCCTGGGGCCCAGACAGTGCAGCTACCCTGTCCCCGTGTACCCACAGCTGAGTTGCCTGCGGTGGGACTGCTGGCATGCATTGTATGCTGGTTCTGGCTGCCTGTCAGGGAAACCCCACAGTCTCTCCATGGCGAATGTGGAACGCCCTGCCAAGACCATGATGCATCTGTTCAAGCGCCGTGAATAGCGCTAACGCACTAGCAGTGCAGCAGGTTTGAGACCATGATACAGATACTGTTGTTAAACTGAACTAATCCCTGAAAAAGTTTCTTTGTGTTGCTTGTTTGGGTGAGTTTCTCACAGACAAACAACACAGTTAAAAACCAAAATAATAATGTAATAATAATCTAAACAACAGATAAGTAGCCTGCTGTATTGTTTTCTTTCACATTTAGAAAAACATATCTCAAGAACATCAGTTTATTTCCCATTTTTCTGAATCCACACACAGATATTATTTATTTTGGTTTTAAAATGTCAACACCTCTCTTAGATACAAAATCACTGTGTGGAAAATGGACAATAATGTAGTACAGTACGCTAATAATATACACAATATTACATTGAAATATTTACTGTAATGTTGCTCTAACTGAACATTTGCACTTAATCCCTCAGAACAGGTGTTTGGGTGGTTAACAAATTTGAAACAAAATAATATTTCTTTTGACATTATCTTTAGTTAAAGGTATAGTCAGTCATTCTGAAGAACGCTTGTTGATACTCAAACTCGATCAAAACAAAAACACCTCCCCCTTCAGTGCCATAGGGTGCTCCGCCCCCCACATTGGACATGCATTGCAAAGTCTAGGATAGTGTTGTGTGGTGCGGTCTGCACCGTTTATTTTCCCCATTTTACAGTCCGCTTGAGAAGAGATATTCGTTGAATTTGACAATAAGTGACATATCTCTCGATTGCTGACTACACATTTAACTTAGGTGAGCATGTGTCCAATCATTCTAAAACACGTGCTTTACTTGTTGCTCATCGCTCAGTGCAGAGTTAAGCTGCGTTACGGTGTGTGCACATCAGATCCCTGTAGCGAGACTGCTAGCATGACCGCAGCATCAGCCTGTCCTCTAAATCTCCGGATTAGTCTTCACTGATCACATCAGGACTGCCTACATCAGGGGTGGGCAACCCTGGTCCTGGAGGGCCGGTGCCCTGCATGTTTTAGGTGTCTCCCTGCTCCAACACACCTGATTCTAATGAATGGGTCGTTGGAAACCTGCTAACGGACCCATTCATTTGAATCAGGTGTTTTGGAGAAAGAGATATCTAAAACATGCAGGGCACCGGCCCTCCAGGACCAGGGTTGGCCACCCCTGGCTTAGATTTTGCCAGGACAACATGGTGGCCCAGTGGATAGCAGATAGTGGGTGTTCTCCCCGTGTCTGTGTGGGTTTCCTCCGGGTGCTCCGGTTTCCCCCACTATCTAAAAACATGTTGGGTACACCCTCCAGCCAGTGCCATCTGACCAGTGTCACTAGCCTCTATCTGGAGTTGGTCCCTGGGCGCTGTGGCCACAGTGGCTAAAAGCACCTTTACCTTTATGTTAGTTCTGGGAGGCAGAGCCTTCCAAATGTTTAGCAAGTCGACGCTCTCAAGCACACACACGCACGCACACACACACACCCACACACACACGCACGCACACACACCACACCAACACTTGGATTAAATACTTTGACTTATCATAGAGGCAACATAGTTCATCCCATAATAGGCAAAGCTAAGAGCCCTGGCCACGTGCCAGTGGTAGCCACGCCTGTCTGACCCCCACAATATGTGCACATGCACGCACACGCACACGTGCACACACACACACACACACACACACACAAGCAGCAAGACTGTTGCGTTGGCAAAGGGCATTGGTGTAGTAGTGGACACTGTTGCAAGCAGAGGTCAAACCCAGAGGTCAAGAAGGGGCTCATTCTGCCCAGCCCTGTCACCCTGGGGGTGGGGTGGGGTGGGGGGATGGGCAGAGACATGCTCCAGTGACATGCCCTGACAAGTTCCAAGGCTTCCAAGAGGAGGAACGTGCATTAACGGCATGCACACACACACACGCACACACACACACACACCAACACATGGCACAGCAGCCTGTACGCAGACATCCAAGAATGCACACGCGCGCAGGCACGCACACGCATATGCACACACATAGCACACGCACGCACAGCAAACACATGCACGCACACACACACACATAGGCACACACAGCTCACGCACACATATACGCACACACACACACGCAGCACGCACACAAACATTCACATATGCACACACATGCATGTAGGCACACACTCATGCGCAAACACACACCCATGCTGGCAGGCACATACTTACATACATTCAAACATACACACGCACACACATTCACAATAGTTTATAGTTTACCAAACATTAATAAATTGTGTGCCCAATCACATCTTTTTTTTGTTTGTGTGTGTGTGTGTGAGAGAGAGAGAGAGAGAGAGAGAGAGAGAGAGAGAGAGAGAGAGAGAGAGAGAGAGAGAGAAAGAGAGAGTGTCCATGGTTCTATCAATTGAGTGTCTTGATATATTAAAAAGAGTCACACTCAGGGACTGGACACAGGAAAAGACGGGCTCACCAATGGGGTAAAAAATGAATGCTGACTCCTAATTTTCTGTCCATAAAGGGCGAAATATGACCAGCCATAAATGCCCAGATGCCAACAGAGAGTCCTCTAACAATGCAGGCCTGGTTTCACTTCCCTACAGTGAGTGGACGCGGACCTTGTTCTTTAAAGTAAAGCACAATGTGTCTCTGTGTCAACAAGATGTGAATTCATTCACAGGGAAGTTTTAATGATCGCATATATAGGACAGCGATATAGTGCAACAGCATGACACCACATAGTGACTCTTACAGTAATGTAAATAGTCCTTACATTATTCTGTCAAATTCCTTGTCAGGTTAATGGCCAGTGTATTACACGTTGGTGCACACTGTATTACCTACAGTGCCTTCTACAGGATGATGTCATAACTGTGGCAGTTGCTGCTGAACATGTTTGACAAGCTCAACAAGAACACGCGACACGCTTGACAAAAAGAGGTTTGATGTCATATTTCAGACTTGATCTGAAAAAAGATAGGTAACTATGGTTACTTCATTGCACCATATACTGTTACCATACCACAGAACATTATAGACTATATCATGGTAATAAGAATAATGTTATAAAACATATAAATAGCAGCCCAATACAACGACTGCTGTTAAAAGCTCCATTAGGCGTTCTTTTCCGTTTGCTTTTCATTCATGCAATGTCGAGAAATTTCCATCAGCAACAGCGCGTTTGAGCAGATATGAATGAAACGATGTGGAATGTACCATTATTACTTGGTAGGCTCAAAGGGGGTGAACTGAAAAAAAAAAAAAAAGGGCGATAAATTGACGTGCCAAAATTATTTAGTAAAAA
>JAODLL010077678.1:0-15971 GCA_026546735.1 Forbesichthys agassizii | reverse complement strand
TATATGGTAATACCGCCACATTACAGACGTCTATGCCTTTGACTAAAACAAGGTCAATAGTATTACCATTTGTATGCCTCCGGCCTCCTATCCATCCTCATCCTCCTTGACCTGACTGCAGCCTTCGACACTATCTCCCACCCACTCCTATTGGAACGTCTCGCTGGCATTGGTGTTGCGGAAGTTTCACTTTCCTGGTTCTCCTCATATCTCGCAGGCCGCCAACAATTCGTCCAACTAAAATCTCACAAATCAAGATGTGATGCAGTCTCACTGGGTGTCCCTCAAGGCTTGGTACTTGGTACTTGCTGTTTGTCATTTACCTTCTACCTTTGGGCATGATCATGAGACACCACAATGTCGACTTCCACTGCTATGCTGACGACATCCAACTATACATCTCTACCAAACCCCCCTCAACACTCCTCCCACTCTCTCCACGCAACAAAATCATAGCCTAAATATTGCTGCCTGAATTACTGCAACTCTCTTCTCTCTGGCATTCCTACCAAATTAATCAATAGACTCAATTAGTTCAGAATTCTGCTGCCAGAATCCTCGCCAATACGAGGTCAACAGATCACATCACTCCAATTCGGATTCAGCTTCATTGGCTTCCTGTAAAATTCCGTATACATTTTAAGACTCTCCTCCTCACAATCTGGCTCCCTCCTACCTTTCCGACCTTCTCCTGCCATATACTCCCTCCCGATCTCTCCGCTCCTCCTCTACAGGGCTTCTGGTCACCCCCCCTTTCCTCCTCTCCACCATGGGGGCTCAGGCCTTCAGCTGCTCTGCCCCCAGACTCTGGAACACACTTCCCCTGCACATTCGACATGCCCCCACTGTCACCTCGTTTGCTAAACTCCTCAAAACTCACCTCTTCAAGATTGCCTATGACATTTTTCCACTCTCAATTGACTCTTTACTTTATTTAATTTTAATTTTAATTTAATTTTAATTTAATTTAATTTTGTTGATTTAATTTTGTATATATTTTTCAGATCAAATGTTTATTTCTATAATATGTATATTTCAACTAACTGTTTTATATCTATGTATTTGCTATGTAAGATGTCCTTGAGTGCTCAGAAAGGCGTCCAAAAAATTAAATGTATTATTATTTATTATTATTGTAACCGGCCAGGACAAAAGTGGTGCGAAGCTGTTTCGCATACCTTTTCTCCGAACCGGTCGAGAGAAGTGTCTCTTCTTGAACGTATTACAACTCTCCATTTTGTAAACTCCAGGGGCGAGGCCTCTAAATCCAGTATATTTAAGGGCGTGATATTTCTATAACGCCTGTTTTCCACTGCCACATTTATCAACGTGCAAACATTCTTACGCTTGTTTGGCGAGTTACGAACGGTTTCATAAATCACATGTGAGCGCTATCGTAAGATGAATTCTGCACTCGGATCTGCGCTGGTTTCACTGATATATTGATAAATGAGGGCCATTGAATTTACATAAAACATTGAGTAAAATAGTATCAAACAAGTTGTAAAAAAGCCTGATCAGTAGTGACGTGTATTATGTTTACTGCATATCAACGGCCAAGAGATAGCACTATAATACTCAAAAAATAATAGAAATGTGAAAACTGAAGCCTTTTTTTTCCTTTTAACATACATTATTTTTTAAATAATTTCAACTGCTTAATTCATGTACAGTATATTTATGCCATGCATGTTACCATGTTTACCGTTAAGGTCTGCGTCGACTCAGCTGTATAATGTAAGCCAGTAGTTGTCAGTATACAGTTCACTCCATTTATAATCCAACTATATTATCAGTTGGTGGTAAATGTCACAAAAACTCTTTATCGTCAAAAAAGAGTGAAGCAATACAATTAGCTCCTCAAAATTGCATTAGCCCCAGGGGAAACATAGTGATTCTGTAATCTCATTAAATGCAAGGTTATCTAAGCAAACTCAATACTTAACATTAATGTAGCAATTTAAGTTTGGCCCACACCTTTACTTGTCATATATGAGTGCATCTTGCATGTTGACCGCCACAGTAAAAACAACACTCACAATAAAATGAGAGCGCAATTGAATTTAGAATTTCATGCTCTTTTTCAAACCTGCAATGAACCGAATTCCAAACACACATACACGCACACACTCAAAGCCCCATCCCAGGAGAGCTAGCCATAGGGCAAGCAGGGGAGATAAAGCTAGCGGTCTGAATACTAATGCACCACTTTACAAGTCAAGCTTTCCTCTGTCCTCTCATCATCGACTCTCTGCCTTCACTATCATTTTGCATTGTTCCATTTTCCAACATCCCTCTTAATGTTCTGATCTGGTCATTCTCTCAGCCAGTCTGTACTTCCTCTATTCCTAATATGCGCTCCTCTTCTACTATTATTCAGAGCATAGCAATATTCCCAATTGGTTGTGCAAAAATAATATTCCGTTTTGTATATCATGCAATACCCATGTAAACATCCTAGTTGGAATATTTTCAAGTATTGGTCCCCCTCTCGTTTTGATCTCTCTGCCTACAGCAAGTTTCCAGTGTCCTCCGAGTTCCCTCCCACATGGCAGCCATCTTAAATGGCAGGCAGATGATGCGGGTGTGTGAGCACATCTCAGACAAGAAGGTGTTAATATCGGCCTCTTTTGAGGGCATTGTGTGTGTACACCCCTGCTTGACTATCTCCCTTACTGCCATATGCCTACTGTTACAGTATGTTGCGATAGGGTGGAAACCTCCAGTGCTGAAAAATGAATCTTAAGCACTTATAGGTGGGACACATGATCATATGCAGGTTGAATGCCTCAGCAAATTAGTCTAAAATGTTCTTCAAACAGAATTATGGAGTTTATGTATATATGTATCTAAATGCATAAATCATCAGTAGGAACTATCTTTTATTTGTGTCAAGCTTCTAGGGTATTGTGTTGACAGGTCCATTTTGAATTAACCAGTCAGAGTTACACAACAGTTTTTATCGCCTCATTTAGCTCTACCACCATTTAGAAACACGCTTGACTTCAGCGTCATCTCACTAACCCACCCTGATTGGACCGCCAACTAGGAATGTGCAGAGAGCCCACCATTTGACTATATGATTATTATCTAGGGCAATATCATTTTTAATGTTTATATGTACTTCATATGTCTAAAGTTGTTGCTTATATTTGGAAAATAAACTAGTCATCAGTTTTTTGTGGACTTTTGGCACGACAGGTGACCACAGATAAGTAGTCAAAATGTGACTACAGCAGACCACTATCCAGCTACAACGGCCCAAACAATCGAAAGCCGTCTTAAAAAACGGAGAAGCATACCATGCTTTGCAAAATCTTTGTCATGTGTAGATCCGATTCAAAACAATAACAAAGTTAAACCTACAACTGCTACACTACCAAACTGATATCTGCACATGCGTAGCAATGTTTGTGTATTTTTATTATATTCCGGCTGCTCAGCGTGGCTCTATTCAATTCACTTGTATGTGACTACTACTCGTAGCTACATCAGCACATGTCACATCAGCAAAGCAGGCAGAACCCAAACATCCACCGCGTTCACTCCTGTATGCCAGCTGTTTAACACTGGGTTCTCTCTTTTCTTCTCGAATACAAATATACAAAAAATATTTGTTCTAAATAAATATTCGGAAACACTCACAATTTGTGCTTATCCGATTTGTTTTTGTCACCATCCCTACCGCCAGCAGAGTGGTTGTGCTAGCGCTAACGTGAACAGGGTTTACACACTATAATCATCTAAAAGAAATTGAGCTGAGAGCAGTAGTCAGGAGGAGCCAGGCTACATTTTGATTGCTATACAATCAATATGCTGTTGCTGTAAGCAACTTACTTTCAAGAATGCAGTTGTCTTACTGCATGCTGTATCTCTCACACACTCACCAATGATTCACATCTACTTCTGTCAGAACCCGAAGCAGACGCTCAGAAACCGATGTACTGTAATCAAAAGGCAAACTATTGAATTTGGCTGGCAAAAGGCAGAACCAGGGACCAGCAAAGACCAGGCCCCATGTGTCAGGGAGTGTGGTGATGACTGCATTACAGTGACTGTTGCTCATTTTTAGCATGGTAGCCCTTGCCATTGGCTCAGAATAGCCTCTTTCGGAGTCGAGTCTGTGTAGATTTGACCCTGATGACCTCAGAGAAATTAGTGTACTGTAGCAAGGAGTCTGTATTGTTACTCAACAATGACATGCATGTACAGCAGCATGCATAGATCCACACTGATGAATGCACACACTCTTTTTTCAAACATTTTCCTTTCACGTGCATAAAACCACACTTTAGACTGGGTCAGACAGTTCCAGTGATTTATATTCACTGCATGGTTTGCCTCAGTTTGCACTACCTACAGTACAGCGCTCTATCTTAGCTGTTCGACACAAACGTCTTCATCTGTACTTGTGAAGGGATGTTGACTGCAGTGTAGTGCATTATGACACTTTTCCACTGCTGGTACTTGCTCGACTCTACTCGATTCTACTCGCTTTAGGGAGGTTTTCCATTGCATAGCATCTGCTCTACTTGACTCTATTCGCCTTAGCACAGGTCTTTTTCCACTGCAGATAGTATCCACTCAGTTGTCTTGTCAGTTGCCTGGTCGCCATATTGACGGCACTGTTCGAACCACTCCTGCAGTAGATTGGTAGTCTTTTCTTTTTTGTTTTAACATGTCCATACCTTGTTGGAATGTCCTACGGTAGCCGTGTGCAGCCAACAGTTCATAGTCATCTTGGTCAACCTTCACTTACGTGATTTGCCCTGTCCAGCTCTCAGTAGGTAACATTGATTATGCCGTCGACAACTGAGAACAATCTGCACTTCCTAAATTGATCACGCTGTGGTTTTGCGCTAAAAAGTTAAGACTGCTTCAGTAATTGCAGTAGGTATGTGTCCATGTTGAGAAATGACAAAGTGACACCTGTCTCCGCACTGTCTTGACTGTATTGATTATTGTGCCCTTACTGTAGGTCTAACTTTTTTACATTATGTTTCCCCCAGTATTCTGTATATTTGGATGATAAAATTCACATTTTAAAGCTGACATCTAAAAAAAAATGATTCACCGGGGGAGCATGCCCCCGGACCTCCCTAGAAGGTTCGTGCATTTGTCACCTTTTTCACCCATGATTATTACAAATATAACATTGGATTTACTTTATAGTTCTATGTTTTCAAGAGGATGAATATATGGTAGGGCAACGCCCCATCTGCCAATATGGAGGAGCCGTGGCTGCCAGGTACTATCCCAAAATTTGCCCAATGGAAAAGCAAAAAAGGCAAGTTGAGTTGAACTGATACCAGCAGTGGAAAGATGCATTGTCACCCATAGTAGTGTATCTACTTTGATCCTGATTTGGATTTTTGTGCACAGTTCAGGATATGTTAGCTATAGCTAACGTATCTAGCTATCACAAATCCTGCCCAAATAAGCAAGTGTGCACACAGGTCCACACACACGTGTGTTGGCAAATGCATCTTACAGTAAGTATACACACACACACCAGGGTATTTTTTGAATGACCTACATTTAGTAGCATAATCTGATTATTTTCCATTGCTTTTAAATTACTTTACCCCTTAACGTTGTTCTTTGAAATGCCATCCAGAGCAATTTACTGCGTTGGCACGGAAAATTTCTATTTTTGTGACAGTTTATGTTGATCAGGGGATTAGATTAAATAGGAATTTATTTATTGATTGACGTTAATGAAAGAGAACAGCTGATTGTTTTATGAATAGTTTTTCCTTTATATTGAACGTATAGTCCTGAAAGTAATCAAACAATTAAAAAATATACTTGTAATCTGATTAAACTATTTTAGCTGGTAATTTACAGTAATCGATTACAGTTATTATTATTTTGTAATCCGGTACATCAGTTACTTCCCAACACTGACACATACACACACGTGTATGCACATGCTGTTTGCCACCTACGGCGGGGCACAGCACTCCACCGCAACCACTGAGCTCTTCATTACATTGGCATTGCATTGGCTTGGCGATACATGCCTGTAAGTGGGGTGATTAGTACCAACACTGCATCCTACCATCATTACCTGTGTCACACAGCCACTGTATGCTGGGGAGGGCCATACATGATCTTTGTCCCGTGTGTGTCCTCCTATCCTTCATCCCTCCTCCTGTGCCTTGTCTCTCTGCTGAGCAACTTGACGGTAATTCTGAGAGACATGCTGGTGTCACCCTTTTAAAGTGGATATAGGGCGGGTGTATGTGCATGTGTATGTAGTGTATGTGCGTGCACGCACGCTTGTACATGTACTCCCCGACATAGCATGTTCATAGCTTAGTTAAAACATGAGACAATTTTGTCCTATTTATATTCATTTTTTCTTTACTGCTACATAACTATATTAGTGGCTGGTGACTGCTGATGTCTAGCACTTATCTAGATCTTGTTCTGATGTCACCTGTTGTTGCTGAAGATCTTTATGACTTCAGTTCCAACATAGACCAACGTGTTCTATTGGTATCAGTAAGGAGATGAGAACGCAACAGTAATAACAAGTATTAGCCTGCCATAGCACGTGTTGTGTTGCAAGAAGCCCTTCACTCACCCAGCGCTGCATCACGCCTCACAGCTGAACACAATCAGGCCTCAATGACGAACCCACAGCATGTTACCATGACAACCTGGCGGCACTGCCTGCATGGGACTTGAGACTGGCTGGTCCCATCAGTGTGTGCTTGTGTGTATGCTTATGTGTGTGTGTGTGTGTGTGTGTGAATGTGTGTAGCCTCCTGGGGCTCTCATTCATATGTAGCTGACGGAGACTGCAGGAGTCCTTCTGCAGCAGAGGTGTGTGTGTGTGTGTGTGTGTGTGAGAGAGTGAGTGGTGAGTGTGTTGGATGGCTTGTCAGATGAGGTGGAAAGACGCGAAGAGACCCAGGAATCACCATCTCATATTGTTTGGTGGTGTTATTATTAAAGACTATATTCATTTATTTATACTGTGCTTTTTTATTTTAGGTGTGGATTACACCAACAAAGACCTGAGAAGAAATTTTGTGAGTAGATTTTTGCCCAGGATTTGAACTCATTGGAATGATTTCTTTGTAATGTTCCTTTAAATTAGATACTGCTTTGATACATTTTTTTTGGGTGTGAAATTTGCATTTGACTGTGATATTTGAAAAAACTGATATGCAGTACTTTATGCAGAGTTGATTGTGTCCACATAAAATAGAGCACAGTTCAAATCCTTAAAGGTTTGAAGTGGGCTAGGAAATAACTTCCAAATGCATGCTATTCTGTGGTTTACAGAATGTACATTTACTTTGTTAGGCAAAAGGTGATGAAATTAGTTTTTCCCATCACTAACATCCTTTTGCCCAGAGAGGAGTAAGAATGCTTGGTGGTGTAGAGAGAGAGAGTAGAGAAATGCAGTCCATAAAATAAATGCAGTCCATTTACCATTTATAAATGCAGTCCATACAGTCAGTCACATTTTCAACACAATTGGCCCAGTCAGTTCATGACCATACCATTAACACAATTCATGTTGTTTCCACACAATATGCAGTCAATTAACGCATTTCAAAAATCTACAATTTTCTGTACTACATACAAGCTTACCAGCTTGTATGCTAGCACTAGCACTATATTGCTAGCAATCTTTAGTATCTACAAATGCTTGCACCCAACATGTCATGAATGAAGACCTAATTTTCAAAACCTATGTTTGCAACAACAGCAGCTCAACATCTACAGTATTAGAGAGTTGATGAGCATTTATGAATTATCATATCATTGGAACTGTAACATTCAAGTTTCTGTCTGTGTCTGTGCTGCGGCTGCCTGCCTGTGTCCCCAGTGCCCCACACACACACACACAAGTGCTGTTTGTTTATTGTTTCCAGCAGTGTGTATAAGGCCGGGGTGTTCCTTTATGCTTGTCCATTATTGTTTTGCCTGTTTTGCTTATTTACTTGTATACAACTTTGACACACCTTTGTTCTTTATTAAAGGCGAGCAGTGGCTCGCATATTCGCTGTCTCAGTCTGTTCTCGACTGTCTGCACTCATTTTCTCCCAGACGCGTGACAGAAACATTAAGATATAGCTTGATTTATTGTATATATCTAAACTCAGGTGTGTCAATTACATAGACAAACACAAAGCAGTAAAATGTGTGAAATGTAGAGGCGTAAGAATGTAGAGATATGATCTTGCTGAAGATTGTATTACTGTAGAACAGAACATTTATGTTTCTTTCCCTTCTGTTCCTTTTCTTTCACCAACATTGTGTATTTGACTATTTTTTAACTTTTTGAATCAAAAGCCACATAGTTTACATTATTTGTTTAAGCTTTGAATTCTGCAATTCTGTCACTTATTTTGTTATATAGTAAAGGTGACTCATTCACTTTTACATAGTTTGTTTACAAAATGCACACATTTGACACTCAATCCAGATTTTTAATGTGGTTTACAGTGATTAGCTAAATAAAATAAAAAGAATTTCACATTGTCTATTATATGCAGCTAGAACTGAAAAGTAATGCCATTTTTGTAATGCCACCAGGCTTTAGTATTTAGAAAGTTATGCTATGATTGACTATCTGTTCCTCTAGTGCTAGTGTTTTGACAGATTTATGTGATTTTGAGTCAGAATGGCAGTGTTTTTAGTATTTTTATTTTAATTATCAATAAAATAAAAATACTATATAAGTGCCTCACACTGACTTTAGACCAGGTTTTTGCCGGTCAATCAAGCAAAAACTTTCCGCTGCCTCTAGATAACAAAGCGCTAGACCACACCTCATATTTAGACCAACACACACACCGGCACTCAAATGTGCATTTGCTATTTAGACAACGTGGGCGCCGGACAGGAAAATAACAACTGTGTTGGTCTAAAACTAGCAAAGACATTTGTGTTCCCGCTTTGCGCCACATTGCCCCGGTTGTAAGATAGGGCCCGTAGAGTTAGTATTTAATGAACAGTATGTGGTTTTGACAAGAAAATTTACTTTTTGGCTAATTGTGTGAGGTAGGTGTGTTGCTGTGTTAAGAGCTTCAAAAAAGTATCTTCAGTATAGGTATATGCTTGAAGAGGTGTAATAAAGCAGACATTTCAAGTTTTGTGCTTTTATGCAACAGCTGAATATGCATCTGTGTATAAATCCTTTAGTGTTGCACATGCTTATTGTTTGATGCAGAGCAGTGTCAGCCAAAAGGCTTTTCTGTGGATTTGCAGTCTTATATTCTAACAGGCAGATCCAAGCATATAGGCAAGGTTTGTCAGGGCACATTGCATAGTACAGATAGTCTGCCTGTACAGAAGGGGGAAGAGTGAGAGAGATGCGCCTAATCAGTTGCTCTCTCGTGCACCAGGCATGCTCTTTTTCGCATGCCTATTACCTGCTGACAAACTAAATTCATTTAAACATAATACTGTATATAAACATAACAAAAATATGGACATTTGTGTTTGGTAAAATATTTATTTGTTGTAACAATGGTACTTACCTATAAATCTTATACCATTTGAAAGCCTGTTTATGTCCCTTTTAAATGGTGCCACATTTGTAAGGAACATGCATGTGTGGATTGAGCAGCAGAGCTGAGAATGTGGGTTGCACCCATGAAACATTTGTCAAATCTTCTGTGACAATGCCAAACAGCTTTTCTTTGCCGTTGATTCGTTTGGTAGATTGGATGATTGAAGTCTGAAGCAACAAGACATATTGGCAATTTAACAATGTATTAATTTAACGAACAGGAGCACTAGTAGTGTGTGGAAGAACCACACACGGCCACAACAGCCTGACACCTCCTCATCATGCTAGTCACACTACTGTTGGATGGCATACCATTCTTCAACCAATATTTGTTGCTAAGTTAGCCAACGTGGTTGTGTTTGTTACTCTTGCACAAACACCAAGATAATCCCACAAGTGTTGATCCCACAAATGTACTTACTTTTTGTGCGTAGTTTAGTTAAATAGACAAGTAGAATAGATATAATAGATATATTTAGAATCCATGCAAAATACTCTTACAGTTACTAAATTACAAGTAAAGCGGTTTTCATAGGAGTCTTTGTTTTTTAAGTCAATGGGTTAGATATTTGTTTTATACTATACATTATGTCCAGGGTCAGATTTGCACAATTTGTCTGTTGTTTATTGTAACGCTTCTCTGGTCTCACCGGTGTGGTATGACTGGGGAAGGACTGTCTGCATCCCCAGCGCCTCACACCCACACGTGCAATTAGATCGATTGCCTTCAGCCGTGTGGGTGTGAGGGCATATAGGCTGGGGACTACCAGGAAAGGGTGTGGGTTATTGTTCAAGTTTTGTTCATGGTTCACGTGCCTTGTTCATGTTTTCTGTTAATGTGCTACGTGAGGTATACGCCTTTTGTTTTGTTTGTTTTGTTTTTGCTAGTATCTCTATTTCATTTAGTTACATTTAAGTAAACACCGAGCGTGTGGCTCGCCATCCCCTCACCGGCGCCTTTGTTTTTTCCTTTTTTCGTTCGTTTGCACTCGCTTCC
Source organism: Forbesichthys agassizii (assembly GCA_026546735.1). Lineage (NCBI taxonomy): Eukaryota > Metazoa > Chordata > Actinopteri > Percopsiformes > Amblyopsidae > Forbesichthys > Forbesichthys agassizii. Next base: position 5,439 of record JAODLL010077678.1, on the reverse strand, counting down.
GTTATCCAGGCGTTACATTTATTTCCATTGTGTGTGTCGGATACACTATATTTCATTTTACTGTAGTTTTTTTTCTGTTTGTCTGACAGGAGGAGTTTGCCAGTTTAGACATACATGCTTTACATGGCTTGTCCCACAATCCCATGCCTCTCCGAGATGAAGAGAATGGGTAATGCCTGCTAATTTTGTTCTGTTTTCTAGAGGGAGCCAGTAAGTGCTCACAAAAAGTCCACCCCATAAGCACATTAAATAAAAACCCTTAGGTTTCATAACTCTCTTCAATTGGCTATGTATTTTTTGTCTCTTTCAGTTAGTTTTCAGCTCATTATGATGCTAAACATTCAATAGAAAATCAAATGCCTTTTGTATCAGGTGTCAGTCATTTTTATTTTCCCACTGCATATTACATATTCTAAAATAAAAACGTCCATGTTTATTTTTGCTAATGTTTTGTAGGCAATGTACACTGACACAACTGAGTTTTTTTTTTTTGCTAGAATTTGGACAGGGAAAGTTCTGTACTGAGAAGGTACCCTATTTTGGATTGTCAAAACAAAATCCCCAACAACTAAACAATCTCTTTATTTGCAGTCAGTGAAATGTGAGATGTACAGGGTCTTTATTTTCACTATACAGTCCCAAATTAAGAGACAACATAACTATACAACATGATAAACATTAAGAAATCCTAATCAAACACATGTATGTATGTATGTATGTATGTTCATTTGGCTTATTCTGTGTTTTAGACATGGCACAAGGTGTGCAGGTGAAGTGGCGATGGAGGCCAATAACTCCTACTGTGGAGTGGGAATCGCTTTCAACGCCAGGGTTGGAGGTAATTCAAACAGAGTTCATGTTTCACCATAGGCATAGATTCCAGGGGGTATGCAAGGGATGAGTCCCCCTCAAGACTAAATATCAGGGCTGCCCAATACATCGATTGCAAAGGCTATGCTGGTTGATTGCGCAACATTAAAAATAAAACATTAAGATTTTTCACAATTTCACCCCTCCTTCCGTTGACATCTGCAAATTAATTAACACTTCAGTAATATGCTACCTAAGTAGTTGCATTGGGTTACTATAACAACGTTCTTGGTTCTCTCGCAGAAATGTTCGGGCTAATGTACAGTAAAACTTCAGCTAGCGGCATAGCGACTTTGCTTACAATTTTAATAGATTAGTGAAAGGGATACCAGTAGGCCTATAAAAATTAGTGCAAAAAAGCCGAAAACCTACCACTTCCATGTGGAATGGGAGGAAGATTATTTTTATCACAATGTTGTATTCCAAGTGCGTTTGCCTGATCTGTCAAACTAGCGTTGCAATTCCAAAGAAAGGAAATGTGGAGAGGCACTTTCGAACGGTTCATAAACGTTTCGAGAGTGACTTCCTTGCAAAAAGCGAAGAAAGACAAAAGTGAAGGAACTCAAATCTCAGGACAGCAGTTACTTTTCACACAGCCAAATTTAAAAGCTAAAGCAGCCACCGAAGCATCATTTCGGGTGAGTCATTTCATGATTAAACATAAGAAGTCCTTCCAAGATGGACACATGTTAAAATAGGCATTCGTTGACGCAACAGACTCATTGTTGAGGGATATTAAGAATAAACCAGAAATATTATCCGCTATCAATGCTGTTCAGTTATCACGGAGGTCAGTTATCATGGAGCTCATTTACACGTCGCTGTGAAATGATTGCTGATGATTTGACGCAGCAGCTTTTGAATGACATTTTAGAATGCAATTGTTTTTCACTGCAGTAAGATAAGTCCCCGGACATAAGCGATACAGCCCAATTGTGCATTTTCATTAGGATGGTGTTTACAGACATGATGGCAAAAGAGGTACTTTTAACAATATTGCAAATTAAAGAACACACTCGGGGAGAGGATATTTTTCAGACATATAAGATCTTCATTGACAAAATCTAGCTACCAATGTTTAAGTTGGTGTCAATCACCACTGACGGTGTGCCTGCAGTGGTGGGCCGTTCTAATGGATTCATTGCCAAGTGCAAGGAGGACGACGAATTTACTGACTTCCTTAACTATCATTGCATAATACACCAACAAGCACTATGTGCAAAAATGCTAAACATGAAAGACATTATGGATGTGTCAATGAAAATCGCCTGTTCTATTCGGGCAAGATCTCTTCAACGACTGTTTCGTGCTCATCTGGAAGAGGCTGACTGCAACTACACTGACCTCTTGCTACACACTGACGTCAGATGGCTGGGTAGAGGCAAATTCTTGCAGAGATTTCGAGAGCTCCACCCAGAGATAAGAGTTTCTTCTAAATAAAAATGTGGAATACAAACAGTTTGATGATTATCAGTGGCTGCTAGATTTGGCATTTTTAACCGATCTGACCAACATGCTGAATGAGCTTAATTTAGAGCTCCAAGGAAAAGCAAAAGTTTGATAAATTTGATCAGTTCAGTTAATGCTTTCAAATGAAAACTACAACTACTGTCTTCAAAGCTGCAACGCAAACGTCACATCAGAGCTACAGAAGCAAGGGAAGGAATGTACCCAATTTGACATTGCATTCTTCACAGAGCAAATTGAAAATGTCCGGTCGCAATTTGACAAACGATTTCAAGACTTTGTTGTACTTGAGCCAATCGCTACATTTATGTGCTTTCCATTTGGACAAGATACTGAGGCAGATTCCCTCGCCTCAAAAATTGCAACACTGTTTCACCTGAACTCCTCTGTAGTGGAGGATAAGATCTTGTCATTGCAGGCTGACATTCAGCTGAAGTCGCAGGCCCGTGATGCACTGATTAGGAACCTGCTCACGGAGGGAAAGTATCCAAACATGAGGAAATGTGCCACCTCTTTGACTGCATTGTTCGGGTCTACTTATTTATGTGAGTCGGCCTTTCCCCACATGAAGATTATTAAGTCCAAATACCGTTCAACCATGACTGATGATCATTTGGAGGCCTGCTTGAGACTAGCTGTCAGCAGCTAATGTTCAAACTATGCAACTCTGGCCGACTCCATTCAGTGCAAGTCATCAGAATAAGATTCGGCCAAAAACTATATTTGTGTTGTACTGCAGTTGCCTACTAATTAATTAATAGATAAATAATTGCCTTATTCATTTGTTGTACACTTACTTTTTGTTGTTGTTGTTGTGGTAGATCATTTTCAACTGGTCATTTTAAAAGTAGCGCGCAAGAGAGAAAAGTGTGGCCACCCCTGCTATGTATAGTGTATTTGACACTGCATTTAAGCCAAAACACCTACAGTATGTGGGTGTACAGGGCTTTAAATCAAATGACAATGAATAAATTAACTGTTAACTTTATTGTCCTACCCAGCCTTGGTTTTGCTAAAGCAATTACAGTAGGGTTCTCTCACATTGCCAGACTGAAACTGCAAAACAGACTAAATATTTGTAAATTAGTCCCAAACCACTGCCCAGTTAATCATATTTTAGACTGTTAAAAATACTGTTTTAAGAGTTTTAAACAGTAAATACATAAAAACACCTAAAAATATTATCATGTTTCAAAATGTTATACATTTGGTATTTAATAATTTTCATAATTTTATAAATTTTCCCCTTTAGGTATGGGCTGGGCGATATGGACCAAAAATAATATCCTGATATATTTAGGTTGAATACCGATACACGATATATATATCTGTATTTTCTATAAAGTGGGCTAAATCCTTCAGGCATAGAGAAAAAACAGGAAACCCAACGGAAATGTGACATTTTTTATTTTTAGCTACATTTATTGACATTTGTGAGCTTTCTCTGGTGGTCACTCGCTCCTGACTCCACCCCTCAGGCCAAGTGCAGGCATGGAGTTAGAGAAGAACAAATCGAAAAAGTAATGAATAAACGCATAATATAACTATATCGATATAAACGATATTGTATAATCTTATATCTATTTTTTTTTTAAATCCGATATATCGGAATATACCGGTATATCCCTACCTTGAGGCACCACTGTATCTTTTATAAGCGTGACAGAGCCTTCATTATCGTCTATATTGCATACACCTAAGCTTTAGCTAGGCTATAGATGTATGTGATAGTATTATTTTATTAGTTATTATTCTAATAATTTACTTATTTTACTACTTCAAAATCAGTCTATGTTCTGTAGGCATGAGACTTGAAGAGGAATGATTAGTAGTCTGGTATATACAGTATGAACAACAGGGACTGTATCTTTAAATACATTACGTTTATTTAGACATACACATTCTAAAGTCTAATTTGCATAAAGGAATATCCATTTATCCATCTTTATCCGCTTATGCAGAGTCGGGTCGTGGGGGCAGCAGCTCCAACAGGGGACCCCAAACTTCCCTTTCCCGAACCATATCAGAAAGCTCTGACTGGGGGATCCCGAGGCGTTCTTAGGCCCGTGTGGAGATATAATCTCTCCACCTAGTCCTGGGTCTTCCCTGAGGCCTCCTCCCAGCTGGACGTGCCTGGAACAACTCCCAAGGCGCCCAGGGTGCATCCTTACCAGATGCCCGTACCACCTCAACTGGATCCTTTAAACGCAAAGGAGTGGAGGCTCTACTCCGAGTTCCTCACAGATAGCTGAGCTTCTCACCCTATCTCTAAGGGAGAAGCCAGCCACCCTCCTAAGAAAACCCATTTTGGCTGCTTGTACCCATGATCTTGTTCTTTTGGTCATGACCCACCCATACGTGAGGGTAGGAACAAAATGTGCCCGGTAGATAGACGGCTTTGCCTTGCGGCTAAGCTCTCTTTTCGTCACCACGGTGCGATAAAGCGATTGCAATATTGCTCGCGCTGCTCCTATTCTCCGGCCAACTTCCACTCCATAGTCCCCTCACTCGCGAACAAGACCCTGAGGTACTTGAACTTGTTCACTTGGGGTATGGACTCATTCCCTACCTGGAGTAGGCACTCCATCGGTTTCTGGCTGAGAACCATGGCCTCAGTTTTTGCGGTGCTAATCCTCATCCCAGCTGCTTCACACTTAACTGCGAACCAGTTCAGTAAGTGCTGGAGGTCATGGACCGATGATGCCATCAGGACCACATCATCTGCAAAAAGCAGTGATGAGATCCCCAGGCTACCGAACCGCAACCCTGCTCCACCACGACTACACCTCGATATCCTGTCCATAAATATCACAAACAGGATTGGTGACAAAGCGCAGCCATGAGTTCGACTTACTGCAGAGAATCCGTACACAGCTCTGAGAGTTGTTCCACGACCAAAACGGAATCTGCCATGTTGTTCTTCAATCTGAGGTTCGACAAAATGTGTCTGCTGGAAATGTGGACATGTTTAAAGCTAAACTAAAGACCTACCTATTCAACCAGGCTTTTAACTGAAATGTACGGGCTGTACTGACTGTATTTTATTTATTAGTTCATTTATTTTAAACTTCATATATTTTTACTATTAACCTTTTAAATGTG
>JAODLL010077656.1:0-15972 GCA_026546735.1 Forbesichthys agassizii | reverse complement strand
TATATATATATATATATATATATATATATATATATATATATATATATATATAATTCTGACTGACACTCGTTAACCGATCATCAACGAGTTATAATTAGAATACGAGTGAGTGTGTGTTTGTGCAGCCGAATGCTTGAGAAAATCACAGCTGTGCTGCTAACAGTACGAAATGACTCTTGCAGAAGTTTAAAAGTGGCCTTATTTATTTAAAAGAGTATGCTAAAACTAAGCAACAAACCTGTTCCTGTACATTAGCTTGTATTGGGCCTCCGATATAGTCCTCAGTATAATTGTATGTGACTAGGTAAGTGCAGGGTCATATAATATTATATGACACTGGGTTAGTGTGCTGAGCATATCTGTTAAGTATAATGTCCGAAGCAGAGCACATAATCCATGCACAGATCGAATGTTAATTGAATATGTTCTGCCTTTTACTGTGCAAACGTGTTTTAACAGTTTAATAGTATGTACCCTCTGAGTAGAAGGGAACAGGCAACAAAAACTTGCTTTAAGAGAATTAAGATAGAACTACACCGCTGCGATTTTTGCTTGTGCGTGTGGGAGCGACTTAACCTGACAAGCCAGAGGAGTTGTTGTCACAATTGTATCTGGGGAGCTGTGCATTGAAAATGTTTGTGGATGGCGGTACTTTCAAAAAAATACTCCTTGACACATACACTCATCAGATGTTGTATTTTTGTCCTATAGTGTAAAAGGGGTTTAGATGTATAATTCCAATAAAGTATGTATGCATGTGCTGAGCAGTGTCATCCACATGGGATATTTAACCTGAACTGAAATCTCACAGCGGTTATCTACATTTTAATACCAAATGTAGCTTTCAAAGATGATCACAACTGCACAACAACACAATTAATTTACATAGGACAATAGTTATCAGACCAGAGAGCGCAATAGGCAAATGACCATGGCAGGTGAGTGCAGTCGGAGGATATGATTAGGCATGTTTTTGCAAGGTAAAAAACTGACTGGTTTAGGGCTTAAGAGACTTTTAACCCGGTGGCGCAGACGGTTTGCCGTTCAGATGTAGGGAAGAGACGGGGACAATTTAGAAGACGGGGGGGGGGGGGGGGAGACCGAAAACAGATAAAAGGCCTATCAGAAAAGTTGAAGGAGCGGCGTGAATGTCTAAACTCGATCGCTTGCTCGCTCCGGTTGTTATCTGGGGGTTGGTACAACAGACCTCAAGAAAGCTGACGCGATAACAACTGTGTTGTGTGCAAAAGCACACACACACCTTGACATGTGGACCCATTGCCTTTCTGTTTACTGGCCTATGCACCACACAGACTTAAAACAAACAGACACACTAAAGTATAATTTGACCTCAGAGCAAAGCTAAATTATGATTTCCAACTATGTGTATTATACAAATGTTTGAGTTCAGAATAGAGATGCACCGATTTTTAAAATGACAATAAGGCCTTTAGTTGATGCCACGCGGCTTTATCTCATCGCACAACCAACCGACCTGGACAGTCTCAGTAGCTCAATCAGTAGCTCAAGCTGTTTATGCGTTGACACTTTATGAAGCTGGCTGTCAATGCACATGAAGCCTATAGTGTTTTGACTTGATTTTAATCAAGGTATATGCATTTAATATTATGACACACTCTAATTATATACTGTAGTACACATTCGTATTATACGTAAAAATAACAACACTTTGGCAAGGCCCCGTCCTGCTGTGTCCCGGCAACGGCTCCAGTGGTATAGGCTGTCAGGCTCATTGTTGTCATGTCCATTGATTGAAGTGAAAAGCCAAGGCCATTATTCACCGCCATCCGGCACTCAATTAACACTCCATTTGCATTATGGCAGTGCAGCACACTGCTGGCGTTTGATTAATACACCTTCGTCTCCCTTGCCAGTCATTCATGAATCATCACCTCCTGCCACAGGACACTGGCATGCTCGCCTGCTGGGGTGGAGAGACCCAGAGAGGGACAAGAAGGGAGAGAAATGGAAGGATGACATTACAGTCAGCGAAAGAAGGGAGTCCAGTACCGAGATAGCATGAAGCATCACAGCAAAGACTGGAGTAGGAAAAGAGAGAAAGACGCGGGGGCTGACACTATACGGAGGCCAAATGAAGATGGAAGGCTTTGGAAATAACAGGGAGGGTGACTCGGGGGATTGTGTGTGTGTGTGTGATAGAGATATACAGTAGAGAGATATACTGTGTATACATACATACATACATACATACATACATATATATATATATATATATATATATAAAAAAGCATAATAAGGAATAAAGGTGGTTTTAGTGAAAGATACAGGGCGTTTTGGTTTGTCTCAGTCAATATTACTAACTTCACTACTTGGAATACTTTACTGTATTTGCTACTAAAGACTCCCCAGTGTTAATACTTGTATCACCTTTAACTAGGGATGGACAATTAACCATAGTAATCGTAACCGAAATTCAGAACCTTTAAGTGGCGTCATTTTCTAATTATCTTTCTTTTTACAATAAAAAAAATTAAATCTTAATCAATCAAACGCGTTGAAACTGCTTATCTGTTTTACAGATGTGCCTATTTGTCGGAACCGAGGACACAACATCTTGAAATCGTGGCAATCCCAGGCCAAGCAATTAAACAGGTAACATCTACAGAGAAACACTGCTGTTATTGCCCTCATTAGTATCAACCCCAACAGAGGTAAATCTAAACTAAACTTCACGTCAATAACTCGCAACACTGCAGCTCTGGTGGCGTCACAAGCATTTATCAGAGCAGAGCAGACTCAATGCATGACAGACAACTTACATAGACAACTTACACTAAAACAAAGTGGGCTCCTTTAAAACGCCTAGTGTAACACTGCGGCCGTGAACCATTTCTATTGGTAAGTGCCAACAGCGTTACAGTACCTGATGCGGTAGATGGGTTGTTAGTACAAATAAGTACTTGGGAAGCTGACCATCTGTCTATCACTGTTATAAATATTTGATGAATTTCATCCAGACGTAGATATACCCTCCTTAAATATTATGTGGACTCAGGCTAGATAAATATGACCATTTATTATAATATATAGTAATATAAGGAACATGTCTGAGATGGAAAGGCAGATGTGTCTAAGTACAGACAATTTGGTATTAGAAGGGTTGGTTTTCATACTTCCTGCACGAACACCAATCATTTATGATGGATGTATGTTTGACATGTTGAGTCTGGGTCTCCTGTTACCTATATACATTATGCTAAGGTGTCATGCCATTTAACATGTGGAACACATTCACTCTCTGGGAGGTACACAGCTAAACTGAGAAAACATTGATCTCACGGTTACAAATATTAACCGTCTATTGCGGGCTGAAGGCAACGTATAGCCACGCTTGCACCTGCCAGTATACAACGCGGGCACAAGTGCTTGCACTTGAAGCCTGTACAGACTGATACTCTTGCCGAAGTCAAACTGGAGCATGTGAGATTAGGATGGTATCACGAGGCTGCAAGAGTGTGTGCACTTGTCAGCTGTGCCAGATGGGTGGTCTTTTAAAAATGGCCTTTTCGAGTATAGTGGCTTCTTCCCTCAGAACCCCTCACACATTAACACTGATGTAAAAAAATAACACGGCACAAACTTTAATCATTCCGCCCTTTGGTGAAAATGAAATATCATCTGGACCAAAGTCAAGTGTTTCTGGCGGAAGAAATTGTGGAAATGCTAGTATACTACTTTTACTAATAGAATATTTAAAAGTGGTTACAATAACTACATGTAGTTCATTCATCAAGTCAAGGCTTCTTCATTCAGCCCGTCACATTGTGCTCCTACATTTTCAGCAGAGAGATAGAAGAAAAACATGATAATACTCGAGTCCTTTGAGTCAGGTGCAGCGGTGAGGAGAGGATCTTCCTGACAAGGAATTAATGAAAATGTCAGCGACGCACACCTCCAACGCCACGATCCATAAACGCTCGGCTGAGCGTATTAACATAGCGGACGAGACACTTTTCACTCTGCGCTGCGGCTTACTTTACTCATCCTTTCCAACCCTGTAATTCTACTTCAACCCAATGGCCTTGTTTTGTAAAAAGCTTGTGTGAGGCATTGAATCTTTTCTTCTTATTATGTATTTATTTTTCCCCGAGTTTGCCTTGACGCATCCGTGGCCTCCGAGTAACCAGAGACCCTGGGTTAATGGCTGTCCTGACAGCCGGGGCCATTCCTTCAGCTGTGGTCATCGGAAGTAAAAGGTCGACCAACAGACAACATGCCCCCCTTCCCTCCCCGAACATAAATGTCAATCTGACAGGGAATATTAAAAACAAAGTGTTGGAGGCAAGCACATATTTTACGTCACTCTTCGCTTCCACTGGAGCCGTCATTGGTTGTGTTAAAACCTGGAGCATTTCCTTGTTCTCTCTGCGGAGAGAGCGAGCAGGCACAGAAGCTCATGTGAACACGGTGAGCAGAAACACACAGCTAGAAGGCACTGTGGCCAGTAACCCAAGTGTTCTCTTGGGTTAGGGATTTCTCTGGTTTTTCACCCGTGGAAAGAGCAATTCAACAGCAGTTGGCCCCGGAACATTCTCTTTGCCAACTGACCACAGCAGGAATAACTGTCACACAACCATTTGGTCATACTGTATATGGACATTTACAAAACCAGAGCTGTTATCTATCAGCTGTCCCTCAAATTTGGTATGTGTGTCCCTAACCACTTTGATCAGTATAACACATCCATATAGTATACATTTAGTTAAGATATATGGTATTGGACATAGGAATATACATTTTTAGAAACAATATAACAATTAAATCAAAAGGATTTGAGAAAGACAAAATAAAATCCATCCTTATTGGGAGGGCAGTCACACATTGCAAAAAGAAGTGGTGCATTTTCATAACATATCGTAAAAATATGACATAACACACAACACAATGATGCAATGCAATTGTTTTTGCTAGCTTCAGACCGACACAGCTGTCATCTTCCTGTCCAGTGCCCACGTTTACATAGCAAATGCACTGTGGGTGTTTGTCTAAACATTAGGTGTGGTCTAGCGCATTGCTGATGCATTGCTATCTACAGTAAAGTGAAGTGATTGTGTGATTGACCAACAAAAAGTTTAAAGTCAATGGCGCGGCACATTATAGTGCACAACAGGCGTACACTCTGCTCGTTACACACACAGGGACACGCATGAGCGTACAAACATGCAAAGGATTGATAATTAAAAAAGTAATAATTGAAACGTGCCTTGTGTAACGACCATTTTATCTGCTGTTAAAGTGGATTTGCAGTTTGTGCCTTGTGATCTAATGTGTTTAAATAGTTAAAATAGGGCCCTATGTATGTGAAGTAAGTATTGATTTATAGTTTGAAACACATGCATCCCCCCAACAACTGAAAGTAACGCTCTGGAGAAGCCATAATGGAATCAAGTATGGAATAGAGTGTGCTGTTTATCTGAATTCTGTTTATTTTGAATATCAACCTTTATCTGCAATTCAGAGAGCTACTGTATATCAGAAAACATATTCAAACAATATTATATACTCCCTTATTTGTGACTCACACAAACAGGGCCACTCTATCCTTGTAGTTGTGATGTAAAATATACCACTAGGACTCATAAGTCCCGTTTTCCATCACCATTACTCTTATAATGTGTGTATACAAAACCTCAAGCAAACAAATCTTTTTTTTCTTGGTATCTCCATCAATGATACTGTTACTTACGTACTGTAGACTGCACGATGGTCTAGGAGCCAAAATGGGATCGTAGATTAAACGTTATTTCTTTAAGTTTTTAAAAAGTGGGGGGATAAAAAAGACAAAACCGTCTCACTCACGAAGAAAATCTATTATGGTCTCTGTGGCTAGATACCTGAGGGAACAAGACATTTTACTCTTCGCCCAGCTGTCTCTGAGTCTCACAGTGGGGCCCTCCCCCGGTCACTCAAACAGCACGCTGCCCGATGCCTACAACAGCTAGCTTGTGAAAATCTAATCAGGCCATGTGTTAGGTGAAAGCCCCTGGAAGATGGCGGTGGTGGGGAGAAGTGGTGCAGGTGACAAAATCTACCGCAAAACTTAAACGCAGCCAGACAGACACACAGACCGACGCAGCACGACTTGTGGCCAAATTAACCGTCCGCCCTCTTCAATCGGCTAGCGAACACATAGGCGATCGTGCAGGAGTGGATATTGCAGTTGTCAGAGTGGTCAACACCAGCCATTGATCTTTCACAAAGAGTGTTTATCTGAGAAAAATGCCTTCGTCTCCCAGGGTAATGGATTTATTGCGAGACGCTATAGGCAGCTGTGGCTCCCTCTCTCTCTCGCCATCAGTACATTTAATCAGAGCTCAAGATGCCTTGGTGCACAGAGACGCGGCACTCCGATTCCATTAATTGCTTTGCGCTTGCTCGGGACGTCTGGACCTGGACCTTCTCGTTGGAAATGTCCAATTTAGGCCCATTTCGCTTTAGAATTTCCCTCTCCCTCGACCTCATTCTGTGTGGGGCAGTGAGCCGTTCGGTCTGCGACTCCCGCTAAATTGCGAGCATTAATCATTTAGGAGTCATTATCAGCGTTTAAATGTATGAGTACTAACAAACTGTTGTGCTTTTGGCCACGCTTAGTGGCATTGTTTGGAGTTTAAACTGCAGCCTCAGAACATTTAATGTAAACAATTAACAGTAAACTGGCGTGGTTGCTCATTAACACCCAGTCTTTGGGTGCTAAATCTTCAAATGGAGCATCGCACAAAATCAAGGCTGTGTTCAATCCAAGCAATAGAGACCACTTAATTGATTGTGATTAACGAGGTAGCCAATATCTAATGCATTGCCTCATCATTTACAAAATGCTAAAATGCCTGTTATCTGATTAGGGTTATTTATAATAACTTGTAATGCAGTTTAAGTGTGGTTTGCTAACTACAGTGTGTGCGTGTGTGTGTTTGTGTCACGTGTCAAATCTAAACAGGTATGCATGACCATGATGCCAGCGGAGCAGAAACAACAGATTAGTGGCCTAATGCCAGAACACCATAAGAACGTGCACGCATGCACGCGCACACACACACACTAAGGTGACAGCCTTACGCTGTGTTCTTAGAGTGTAATCCTTCCTCGTCCTGCACCTGTTTGCGTTCATACTTGCCAAGTGACAAAGGACCCCCCCCCCCCCCCCAAACCCCAAATGCCCACGATGACTCCTCTATAGCAGGGCGGATTCTGGCCAGACACTGCCGTCCAATCACTTTACGAGGTGGGTCGAGTGGGAGGAGAGAGGAGAGGAATAGAAGTAGCCGAGAGGAGAAGAGCCTTTCGATAGAAATCAGTACTTAGAACTTGGTAAGCAAAACTTCCTATGAAGTGTGTGCGCGCTCGTGTGTGTGTGTGTGTGTGTGTGTGTGTGCGTGCGCGCGCGCGTGTGTGTGTGTGTGCGCGTGTTTGCGTACCGCTAGATGCAGACACAGATGGGACGACAGTCTCATGATGAGTTGAGCACCACTACTAAAGCAGATGAACGGCCAGCTACATGTGTATGAGGCTGTAGCTAAAGTAGTTACAGTAGAAAAGTATAAGCCAACGTACAGCTAGAGCTAGCTAGAGCTACCTTCATGCCGATGTTCTGACTTGACCTCACCGTCATCTTAAAGGGATAAAGTAAAAAAAAACACACAAAGCTGATGATGATACTTTGAGTGTTTAGAGTATACGGTTTCAATTGCAGTGTGCATTCCAAAAATCCACTACTAGAACCATACACAACATTCGACCCTTTATATTTCCCAGGAGAGATGAACCCATGTTGCTTTACACTATTTTCTTTGTATTATAGGCTAATTGGTTCTTTTATAATGGCTTGAGCACAAAGGGAACCTGCATTCAACCAATCTGTCAAGAGCTGGAACAGAACATGTCAACCAACTAGGAGGACTAGCGTTAACTCGGGCCACACTGATCTCAAGTCTGGAAACCAAACAGGTACATTACATTATACAGTATACGTTCAGGCAGAACCTTTAGATTGGGTGTTGTGCTTCTATAAATGTAATGTGCCTGTGCTAAACCTACAGTACAACTACCACCACCTACGTACAAAAGCAAGCAAATCAACAGACCATTGGACATACAGACAGCAAGGAGATCACAGGTGGTCTCTATGGTAACACTGAACCAAAGGAATTTTCTATATATTATATAACGTTCAAATATTTGAGACTTACTGTTTTATCTCATAGTCATACGCAGAAAAGCACCAAAAAAAAAAACATCGGCGACACTTGTGAAATGGTTGAATGTTGTTGAAAGTTTCTAATGTTCCTATATCATTCAGTCTGCTTACACACACACAGCTGTGCTCTCTGTGACATGCAGACCCATCAAGTTCATCTCGCTGGGACACGATAGGTGGGGAGAACGGGCTCAACAGCAAATTATTCACGCCTCTGGAAGAAATGTGAGGGTTAATGGTGACGGACCAGTGATGGGAAGGCAAACAGAAACACACTTTGACACACGGCAGGGGCAAACAGGTTCTACACAGCGACTCAAATGTAGAAAAGAGCATTAGAACAAAACTGGGTTTGTACAATTTTGCAATGGATCGTATTATTCTCGATAACGCTTGCTAACTTCGAGCTCAAATCATAACAATATCCCTCCGCGGCGCCGCCCCACACATTGAAACGCATTGTGAAGCAAAGCGTAGTACTGCGGCTTTGCTGTGAGCGGTAAAAACATGTAATAATTATAATAATACAGATATACAGTACACACACACACACAAATGTTTTCAGAATAAAATGAATACAAACACAACATAAAAGGAAATACTAGAATGAGTTGAGAGATGAGAGAGAATGTTAAGAGACTCACAGAAGGCCAAGGCTACGTCCCTACGTCCCGTGGCGGGGCGGTGCCAGCCTCTCCTACACGCTCCCGTTCCCCAGAGTACTAATCTGTGACATGTGGCAGTCAGGGACTTCCCGCACCTGTTCCCGGTTTAGTGTTTAGTCCTCCCCTATATCAGAACGCTTGCAGGTTATTCTGTATTGTTTCTCGCTGTTTGTATTTTGGATTGTTTACTTTTGTTTTCTTTTAAACTGTTATTATTTCACCTTTCGCTGTTCGCATCTTGTCGCCTAACAGCCATATGCAACATGCATTGTTTAACGGCCTAGCCTTCGCGCTCCAACAACGGTAGCCCTTGCTGCTGAATCCAGAACCTATCTCCATTCATCTCAACACTAACACCATCTGACTCCATTCATTACGCAGCACTGAGGCAGGGCAGCAAAGGGAAACTGCTGACACACATGGAGGTGACAGTGGCGCAGTGGGTAGAGCGAGGCGACTGGGGTCGCTGCTAGAACCCCGCTAACCCCTCACTTCAAGTGTCGAGGTGTCCCTGAGCAAGACACCGAACCCACACTGCTCCCGGTGGTCAGATGGGGCCATCACTGTGTGTGTGTGTGTGTGTGTGAGAATGAGTGAATGTGTGGCAATACTCACAGCGCTTTACGTGGCCGGAAAGTTAGAAAAACACTGTAAATGCAGTCCATTCACAGACATATTTCTGCATGTGAAATACTGGACTGTTGCTCCTTCAAGCCTGATCTATAGTCCATCTGCTCCGACACCATATGGCCAATGCACGTACATATACATGAGTTGCAAGTATGAGGAAATGATAACATACTGTGGCTAATGTATTCATTCTAATTAACAGCATTTGCAGCTTTTATTGAAAGTGACTTGCAATTACAGTAGTAAAGTTTTCAATAGCTGAATCCATCCAGTTATCTTCAAATAACTGTAAATAGCTTCATGCTGTCTATAGAGTATTATTTGAATGAGGACCAGGGCGTGTCTTCCAATGCTACAGTAGCAGCCTTGATCGTCACCATGGTATTTAATATCTGATGAAATTCACAAAATGATCACGTGCTTGAATGGAAGAACAAATTCAGTCACCAGTACGATGGTATGCTATGATACCTGACTTGACTATATTGCTTATAAAGTAACATATGCTTAGGAATTGGGTGGGAAGTGCCATCACTCCACAAACCCCCCCACACACACACACCCATACTATAAACAGTTGGATTTGTCCCACACAAATGTGGGACAATGGGGAATAAAAATTTTACTTTTATTTTGAAAGCGTGACTGACTTAACTGACAAGACGTGCCACCCTCACTCTGAGACAGAAAGCCTTATTATTCATCGTAACGTCTGCTTGGTAGAGAGGTTATTTCACCAGCTTTAAAATTGAGGTCATTAACGACACAGCTATTTGAGAGGTAGTCTAACTTTGAGTCTCATGTAAACAGCTTGTGTATAACGTCTTGTTCAAGCCAGAAGTGCCTTCTAGTGCTCAAGCGCTGAACTGGCTATAACCTAACTTGATATAAATCCAAGTTTCAAACAGTGCCTTTCGGCTGAATGGCAGCCATTTCAAAATCAGCCCACACCATCCAGGTCCTGCAGACAGTACCCTTAATGACCTCTGATAACATTACATGACATTGAATGATATGTTATATCACCTCTCACATGCAGAGGCACCCTAAGACCCCACATTTCCTTCTTAGCCACCAATTACAGGCAGCGTCAGTAATTCTTGAAAACGCTTTTTTGAGCTGAAATCCAAACAATACCCCTCTGCAGCACCGCTTCACACATTGAAACACATTATGAAGCAAATCGTAGTACCACGATTGTTGTTGTGAGCGGTGTTGGCCACTTTGTTTGTATTCCTATTTACAGAGCCAGGTGTATCATATATATATATGTATCAGATCATTTTTTTCAACACACACAGAGAACAGTAGGCTATATATTTTTTTAATTTTACTAAATGCGTATTAACATATATTACAATTATCTTGCAATAGCTGACACAAAGGCATTCACTAACTTTCAATGTCTTTCATAGACAACAACAAAACAAAAAACTGGAGTAAACCTTTACGACGAACAATTGCTCTAGCCCAAATTGGGCTCACCATCTAGGTCAGCCACAGTTGTACATAATGTGTTCCAGCTAGCTAAGATAGATTGCTAAATGTACCTCTGGATTTAACCTTGTTTTGACGAGCATCACCCACCTTTAGAACAACAGATGGAGTTAAGGGTCAGGAATCATGCTGGGCCAAACAAACTTCACTTAGCCTACTCTCTTAAACCACCATTTTGTAACCGTCGTAACAAAGTAAATGTGTCCCTGCACCAAACCTGATGGGAAAACTAAAAACTTGCTAACCTGTTCGCAGACAGCCACATCAATAATCCCGTTAATATGACAGCATCAAATACACAGCATATCATAAAAAGTTCCAAACAACTTCTTCACGACAGCAAGTATGCAGAAGGTGTGAAAGTGTATTGCCAGTCCTCTTATCATTGTTTGCCTTATTTTATGGCTTAGAAATGAGACTCAGCATCGTAAGTCTAATTGACCGTTGTTTTATGTGAAAGCACAGCTTGTGTCACCCTAAAAGAGTTATTTTTATTTCCGAGCTAGAAAGCACTGCTGCATTTATTAGCCAAACAAAAATCAGCAAGGAGAACCGCGAAAATAGGAAATAAAGAACAGGACCAGATAAATAAAACTTTCTATACTAAACTAAACTTTATATATGCACGAGGCCACTATTAAATTAAATAGCATTGCTGTATATTATCTCTCTAAAAAACAACAAGGGTCCATATCATTCCACTTTGCCAATGGACCTTTAGTTTCAATCCAGTTAAAATGGAAGCGTTATTACGTTAACAGCTAGTTAACCATATTTTATAGTAAAATTGGCTAATTGTTCTTTGATATTTTAAAAACACTTGGCTCTATCACACAAGCTGAACAGAGGTAAACATAAACATGTATATCAACAAAATAAAGAAAATAAACAACATTATTGGGTCATCTACTGTATGAAGGCACCGAAGGCGCACACACACACACACACACACACAGCTGAAAATGTAAAGGCTTGGATGAGAATGAAAGGAAAGGAACCTCTGCATTTAATCCATCACTCAAGGGAACGATGGGCAGCAATTCCGCATCGCCTAGCGGCCAACTCCAGATTGAAACCAATCACTGGTCAAATGGCACAGACTACATAAACTAACATGTTTTTGGATTGTGTGGGAATCCGAAGAAAAGCCACACAGACACGGGGAGAACACGTAAACTCCACACAAAAAGGCTGGGATGACCAGGGTTTAAACCCAGAGCCTTATTGCTGTGAGGCCACAGTGCTATCCACTGGGCCATCGTGCTGCAAAATGATGAACACAGCACATAGTGCACATTTAGTTTAAATGCAGGGTCAGCCATTCTCGAGAACGGTGCCCTCTGCGGGCACCGCTGCCTCACACACAGAAATGCATTGTGAAGCAAAGCGTAGTTCTACGGCTTTGTTGATACGAGCGATATTCTGCACTTTGTTTGTGTTCCTATTTAAGGAGCCAGGGCTGTGTAGAAGTATCAGATTCTTTTTTCAGCACGCACAGAGAACGGGTAAGCTAGCGATGTGCGAAGAGATATTTGGTGATTTTGACAAAAAGTCTATTAGCTTACATTTAGCTTAGCTTTATCTGTGCCTGCTTGCCTCTTTCCCGGTCTTGATCATGGGCTATCACTGTATCGAAGGCCAAAAATCATTGTGTGTGCATGTACGTGTGTGTGCGTACGTGTGTGTGTGTGTGTGTGCGTACGTGTGTGTGTGTGTGTGTGTACGTGTGTGTGTGTGTGTGTGTATAGTGCTTGGCCCAGTGCTTGGCCCAGCAACATGCAGCGATCTCAGGTCAGGCATGAGTGAGGCGCGTGTGTGTGGACAAGCCACTGGACAAGATGTAACTGCCTGTCTGCTTGCTTCACCACCTTTCTGACACACTGATGCAAATGCTTTACACGCCAATGCACACTCCAGTCACTAAGCACGCGCACACACACACACACTCCCGCAATCTTACAGTGCATCCTAGCACACACTGCTGTAAAGAAGCAATCGCTCTCTTTCCCTCTCAGTCCTGTCTGTGTCCTGAAGCCATGCCATTACACCCAAATGTTCTGTCCAGGTCGACACCTCTTTCTAACCCCTTTTTGCCTGGTGGAGCCATCTTTCAGCTTGTTCAGTCCATCGTCCATTGACATTTACCAGAATGACACACACACACACACACGTTTTGACATTTGGGACACCTAAACTGCCACAGATGAAGGGGGAAGGGGTGCAGGGAGGTCAAGTTTTGGAGCTGCTTTTCAGGGTATGCCATTCGTACAGAACAGATGTAGCTCGGGGTACGAGCTGCCCCCTCCACACACACACACACACTTTAATCGTACACGCTACACGACAACGAATTACGAGCACGCTATTGATCCCTATCCGAGAGAAATTGCTTGGAGAACGTTGCGCTCCTCTCAAGCCTGTGGTATAAACAGCTCGACAAATGCTCTAGGAAATGTCGGTTAAATCGCTACTTACAACTGTCATGCTGGAGAGGAGCCCTGGGCTTTTCTGGTACGGACAAATTGATGATGCACATGTATTACGGACATTATATCATGCAAGACCTTAACTCCAGGTTCTTTAGTTCTCTACAAAGAATTTTGTATAAATCTCAGACAAAAGGCCACTGGTAAATCTTTTAACCAACTATGTGTTATGTTAATAACGGTAATCCAACTGTGTGTGATTTAGGTTTCTGTGGGAGCAATATAAATAAAATATCCATATGTTTTACACTATAGCTCAAATGATCGCTGATCGCTCTGATGAACAGATAGCCTATTATTAAGTCGTAATCCACTTAGCTGATGGTGGCCAATGATGGAATTTATATATTTTTTATTACTAGAAGTATGATAATGTATGGCTTTTAGATGGAGCCCTGTATAGTATCAATGTAAGCAGTGCAAACAAAGCCAGTTAGGCATCTTGCTCAAGGATAATTAGGTAATCTCCGGGGTGCAAACCCATGACCTTCTGGCGAGGAGTCTAACAGCCAGTCCAACTAGATTATCCTGACCCCGTTAACATTATGAATTACATGGCAGGGAGTGGGCGATCCGTACTGTGTAGAATGAAAACAGTACATGCTGTGCATATGAAACACGAGTGAACGCGTTATAAGGTACAATTTAAAATAATAGACATTCCTCTTATTTATTTAATTTGGGGGTGTGTCTAAAACATCTCTGCAGGCTTCTTTTAATTAAGTGGGCCCTAGGTCAGAAGAAAGCACAGCATGGGAAATTATGGGGATATGATACCTTTCCATTATTTATAGATCTATGGAGATCACCCCCCCCTTCCCCCCACAGTAGTCTGAACTGGCCTCTCTAGTGGGACAGGGAGTTGGCAGGCGGGATGAA
The DNA here is from genome assembly GCA_026546735.1 of Forbesichthys agassizii. Lineage (NCBI taxonomy): Eukaryota > Metazoa > Chordata > Actinopteri > Percopsiformes > Amblyopsidae > Forbesichthys > Forbesichthys agassizii. The sequence continues at coordinate 1,579 of JAODLL010077656.1, read as the reverse complement.
TAGTCAATGGCTTTCCTATAACCCCCCCACCCCTCCCCATGGAGATGCATGGAGGGTTTTGCGGCAACTCTCATGTGTGCCGTCCTCCCTCTGAAAGTAGCACAGATAACTGAAGGGAGAGAGAGAGAGAGAAAGAGAGAAAGAGAGAGAGAGAGACTGACTGTGACTGACTGCGTCCCGGTGAAAGCCGTGTCCCGTGGGACGCCCAGGAGAAAGGCAGAAATAGAGACGACTGAGAAGACAGTCAGGAACTTAAAGTGAACTGTGGCAGGTGATGTTGCCGCCCCCTTGACCTCCTCCCACACACACACACACAGAAATGCCCGCTTGTATTTTGCGTACTGAATTTTAACAGCATTTAAGATACATACTAAATGCGTTCTTTTTCTAATTTACGTAAACGTTTTAAAATGAGAAGATTGGCAATTAACAGGCAATTAAGTCTTAACGTCTAATACATTCTTATGCCACTGTGCCATGATGTTGTTATTTGTACACCAACAGTCAGAAAGCAGAAACTGCAGCACTCTTGAAACGTGTGAAACACAAACAGCACCGGTCATTGTCGTAATAATCAAAGTGATTACCTCATGTACAGGTACAGTAGGTACCGTACTTAAAAGGCCGCTGCAGCCGCATTGCAATGCCTTTGAGTAGAACAATGCAACAGTAGATGACGGTAGCAGGAGGCACAACTGTGATGGTTTATTCTATGTGATTCAGGGTCCTTTCACCTGAGCTTCGGTTATGAAAACTGCAAATCGACGCGATGGCGCTCTGTGTCCCTCACAAACAAGAGGAAAGGAGGAAGCATTGTCCGTAGACATTTCTACCATTTGTTCGTCCTCTTGTTCTCACCGCCACCCCACACACACACACACAGTTGCTCCCCTCTCCACTTACTTTCGACTCTGGTGAGGTAAAAATGGATCTATGTTAATTATAGATGTTCAGAGGTTTTGTCTTTTTCAGACCGAGTCCCTGAAAGGTTATTGCTAAATGCGGGGTATAAGGTTGTGGGGGTGGACAAAGAGCAGTGGCATAGTGATGTATGTTTAGAGCAAAGTACATGTAGATCTTTTTTGAAGGCTGGCTAATAATACATACTGCTTGATAGAGACTCGGGTTTCTTTAGGTCCAGTCAACAGCTCTCAATCAAATGCTCCTACTCAAGGGAATGCTTTCACACAGAGGGAAATAAATGGATTAGGACTCCATTGGACTCCAAAGATGACTTGATTTAATGACAGGCTTCCAGCGGACTCGTTAATGAAAACCTTCGAGCTCCTTGTGCTGGCCCAACTGCAGGCCATCACTGACCACAAGACCAAGCGTCTGCAGGATCTTGACCGTCCAGGAATATCTTCCCAGGGTCCTGTACTGTACGTGGAACTCTTAATGAATATAATGTGTATATGTGCAGTATGGAATTAATGGGTAATCAGACTCAACTTGGTCAGATGGCCTGGATATAATACCCAATAAGTGCTATGTCCACCTGAATATATATATATATATTAGGGGTGTAACGGTACACAAAAGTCACGGTTCGGTTCATACCGAGGTACAGAAGTCACGG
>JAODLL010077645.1:0-15974 GCA_026546735.1 Forbesichthys agassizii | reverse complement strand
GTCTAAACCGCTGGCAACAAAAGTGAGTACACCTCTAAGTGAAAATGTCCAAACTGGGCCCAATTAGCCATTTTCCCATAAATATGTGTGTGTGTGTGTGTGTGTGTGTATATATATATATATATATATATATATATATATGTCTGTGTATGTACAGTATATGTATTTGTATATGTATATATATATATGTGTGTGTGTAAATAAGATGACACAAATATAAGAAACAAAAGCTGCCAGTGCCATTATAATGGTTGTCATCGATGGCTGTTGCAACCTAATATTTACAATACTCCTAATGCATGCAATGAAACACCTCGTATACATTATATTAGAATGTATAATGATATATTAATATAATAGTCACATATTGAATCAATGATAATAGTGAAATGCTCACATGTGAGTCCTTTAGGCTACATTTTGTATTGATAACTTGTGTTTGATGAAGTGGTTCGTCATGTGGATAGGTTCATATGTTTTATGAACTGGAAGTGCTGCACTATTTTGTTAACAATTACAGCACCAATCAATGGCGTGCACTTCTATAGATAAGATCCTCCTCCAGCCGATAGGCTGCGATGCGTGTCTGGGATTGTTGTGATGGGAGGCCACCGCCATCTTGGTCCAGTACAGTTCTTGGGCATATTAAAGCTGGAGGACGAGTGTCTTAAGACTGCAAGATTTACATAAATATGTGTTTGGCTCTCGGTTGATATTATGAATTATCTAGTTAAATAAATATTGTAAGCGCACCGTATCTATAGGAATGGATCGAGTCTTGATCTTGCGTTGATAAGAGCGAAGTTAGTGACGACCCAGCGGCGCATGTATGTTGGGTGTGTTTTTATTTCTAAATATTAGAGTTACTATGAATGGAGGATAAATGTTGCTGAAGCCTGACATCAGGAGTTTCGCCCTCTTCCCTCTTCTCTTCGTCCTCACGTTAACGGACCCTCTACGAACAGGTAAACTGATTGTAATAATCAAAGCAACTTCTATTCCATTGCACAGTACAGGTGTAGTGCCGAAACTGTCCCCATGCCGGAATCGTTCCGGGGTTAGTACCTTTTAAAGCACATTTTTCTTAGTCCACATGTAGATTTTTAATATGATTATTGTGCTAGTTAACTTATTGCAGCACAGTTGTATTACTTACAGTACGTTTTTCCCCAATGAGGGAAAAGCAGATCTATGCTTCTCATATAAAAAGAATCGTACTATAGGTGAAGCTAACACTCGTAAGGAAAGCGATTTTGTCTGGACACTGGTGGGCTTGGCTATACACTGGAAACGAGCGATTACTATAAATGTTGTGCGAAGCTGCACTCCGGGCCTGCTCATAAACCACGGCACTCCATTTATTCTCAGGCTGCGCTGTCCAGTTGGGTCTCTAAATTCGGCAAGCGCTCTTATAGATGCGCGTTAAAAATGCACGCCTTTCAGATTCATTCCCCTACATGCTTTTTATATTGTCGCCCGTTACCGTCCGAATATAGGCATATTACATGGAAATCACTAAGCCAACCATCTTCGACAAACGTACATCGGTTGACATAAGTATCAACACGTTATTGAGACTCAAGAAGATATAACAACCCTTTCAAGGAAAAATATGAATATATTAGGCCTACTGGTATGCTACAGACTATCAGCAAATCCACTTAGGCTATTAGTAATATAATCATATTGTGGTCACACCTATAGTTCTCTTGTGCTTTGATTGACTCTTAATAAATTACCACTATTGCCATATTGGGGCAAAATATAGGCAATGGCCAAAACTTCACCAGGTGTAGGCTGAATAGCAGGGATATCTATCTATGTCCCGATTAGGTCAACCTTCACTCACCCCATGCTTCTAAGTTCTATGTACACATTTGGTGCACATGAGTACTCTTGAATAAATAAGACCATTCACTCTTAATGTTGCTTCATGCCCTGCCTAACTGCAAGTGGATACATGCTGCATAACCTTTCCTGAATAACTGCCTTAGGAAAAGCAACATATAAGAAATATGAGTATTGGGGATAATAATAATAAGCTTTAAGAGACTGTTATCATTTGCTTAAGGGAAGTGCTTTGCAAGGCTGCGTTTGTCATTGTGTGAACTGTTTTTTTATTTTTTTTATTTTTTTGTGAATCCCTTCCCGGTTGTTTAGATTCCACAGAGCAGAAATACAACTCAGATCCTTTGTCTCCTATTTAGGCAATTTTTATGGGATAAATAAATACTTAGCCTTCGCGTTCTATCACTAGGAAAATGTACCAGAACTCAAAATTTTAAGATGGAGCTCTTGTCTGATATTATATTTGGAACATTTTGTATTGAGTTGCACATGTGTATAATGATGAAGAGACACTGGCAGGACATCCCTTCTTGATGTTGGTTTGTGCAAGAGAAGTTTGCAGACGGTAGACCAAATGTTTATATAACGGCAGGCCTAATTTCCAACACCTTCTCTATTAACATACTTTTGATGCCAAGTGAAATTGTGTTCTCTAATGTCAGCTCATCTGTAGGCCTAATGCCTGGTTCCTCTAAAGTAAACGTAGCCTAGAACTTGCTGTGCTGAATGCTTTTTTTTAAAGGAAGCAGAAGTTAGTTTAGTGTCTGGTGCTGGTCTATTTAGGCTACATAGATTTACTCTTTACCACAGTGTGAATTAGGTGAAAACTTCACTAAAGCATCCTTTTATATTTAGTCAGATTATGTTTAACCTAATTTAGATTCATCTTCATTAAAGAAATTAGATGTTTACTCTCCTAGTGTTGCAAACTACCATACTGGGCTGTACTTACTGAATACTGAATCTGCATAATGATTGATTATAATAATGATGATGATAATGATTTGATTATTTGCATGTGCACAAACAATCCTCTCAGAAGCTGCTTTCGTAGAAACGTAGACATGTACTGTAGCAACTGAGAACCTAGTTATCAGTTGGTTAATCAGGGTATTCAACCGCTTTGGCAGATCAGTATGTGATTGTGTCACTATTGTCGGAACATGAAGGCATGCTGTCGAACAAAAAATGTGTTCATTTAGTTTTACTTTGGGCTAATCCGTTATTTTGTGCAATAAACCTAAAGACCGCAGAGGGGTCCACAGAGCTAAAAGACTTGGTTCTTCAACAAGGTTAGCAGAACACCAACAGAGTTGTCTCATGCACAGGTGGAACAACAATCACAGTCTGGAAATAGCATGGAACTGTTTTCTTTGTGGAGAGTATACGCATACCTTCAAAGCAGAAATAGAGGAACACACATTGAAGGCTGAATAGGTGGTGGCTGGAATGGATGGCTTGTATATTCATTTATTTTTAGGGATACTGATTTATAGGCTATACTTTGGTAGTAGCATATCGACCGATATTCGGCCTGTTGACTGATATCGGCATATAATATACACATTCACCAATGGCAGTGGCTGATATTTATCTGTTGTGTTGTATCAATTTGGGCTGGCTAAATGTTGTGTTGGTTATTTGCGGCCTGGCAACAGTAGCTTACCCAGCTGCAGATTCTGAGAATATCGAATAGGCGGTACCATAACATCCACTGACACAATGTATGCGAGCAAACAACTTGTGTTTTGAAATAATTGTGGGAAAATAATTTTAGCCATATGGAAGTATTTCACAAACAGTGGCTATTGGACAAAAAGTTTTATTTTTGGTATCAGTCCAGAATTTCACAATTGGTGCATAGTTCTTACCCATAATGAATGCAGCTTCAGTTTAGCAATCTCTGGCAACTACCAAATGCTGAGGTCACATCGTGACGACAGAATCTCTTGGTAGAGAGGGTTCATCATTCTTTCCATGGGGTAGCTCTGGCAGGATTACTGCAAGGTAAGCAAGCAGTAGCCTATGTCCAGTAGTGTAGAGGCTTTTGGGAAGCCTAATTTAGAAACCTATTGACCATTTCATTGTTCTCTCTCTCTCTCTCTCTCAAAATCACTACTAGGTCAAATCCACTCCTCTAATAGACCACCCGGTCTTTCTTCACGTGAAGAATGGAAATCGTCCTAACTTAACCTCCATGGTTTCACTTTACAGTCAGTGTTGGTGCGTCCGGCTAACCTAATGGGGGCGATGTGGCCACAGCTTAAGCACACAGTGTAATGGTGGCTAAATCTATACTTGTTAAAGCGCCATAATGCCCAGCGCTATTTTAACTTGTATTATATACTGGTCTTTTTCTCTCTATTTGGCTTTCAAATGTTATGACATCGCATTCTGTTATGAATATTTTTATTTTGTGGAGGGGGAAGATTTTCACATCCTTTTTTTTTCTTTACATTTTTATTTGACGAAGTTTACCATGTTAGTTTTTGTGGGCTGCACACTCAAGCCTGACTCCAGATCAGTATCTCATCATATAGATGTCCTGTAGGGCTAAAGCCAGCTGTTCCCTGTGCTGTCTTACAGAGCAACGCTGCAACGAGGGGGAGTTTGCGTGCCGAAATGGGAAGATGCAGTGTATCCCCATCGCCTGGCAGTGTGACGGCTGGACCGCCTGCGACGATAAGAGCGACGAGATGGACTGTCCCCGTGAGTCATGGGAGAGCGCACCACACACACACACACACACCCACACACACACACACACACACAGCGCTGGCCACAGGCAGGATGTTGAACGCCACGCGCTCACACCACAATAATTGTGTGGTGAAGTGATCAGTTTAAAACTGGGCACATTATGGATTGACGGCGTGTATTAATGTAATTAAAGGTGTAATCGTTTAATTAAATGTGAGGTTTATGTGACAGTCAGTCTCACAGGAGATGAATCCAACGACTGCCTTTCATTTTCAATGAGAATTAGAGATTTGCAGCTGTTGCAAGCCAACTAGATATACTCTATCTAGAGGTTTATTTGGTTCAAATACTGAGCAATGTGACACCGCGGCCAATGGGAGCGAAGGCAGTGTGACACATGGTGCTGAAGCAAATGATAAGCAAGGAACGCTCATCCGTGTGAGCGCAGGGTTAGAAAGCAGCAGGCAGGTCTAAATAATCAAACGGAAAACACATGGAACATCTGAAATCGTTAAAAATGATTCTCTATATAAAATGTAGACATCATCACATGTAGTGAGCAAGTGCGGTAGTTAATAACAACCACGCAAACTGCATTACCTTAAAATGAATCATAGTTTCGCAAAGTGCTGCTATGATTTCCTAATGGCTTCTTTTGCTTTTTAACAGGCCTAATTAATGTTTGACGTGTATGACGGGTCAAACTAGGCACGGACGCTCTTGTGGGCAGTTTAATCGTTGAATGCATTTCATGTAATCTTAAAGACATTTACGTGCTTATGAAATGCATCTACCCACTTTTGAAGGAATTATGTTAATCTCTATATACATGGTTAAGTACAGAACATCCCTGGTTTCCACAATGCTTTTGTGTGTGCTAAAAATACATATGTTTCATGCATTTTTATGTACAGTATGTACTATGCATGCAATGCTATTTTATGTAAGTACATTTGTTGTGCAATATCTTGCCTAAAAGTTGTTTGACATCACTGCCCAACTGAGTTTGCGAAATGTCTTTGGTCATACGTTAATTTATTTTGGTCCCAGCTATTGTGCTGTTTCTGTTTCAGCTATGAAAGAGGAGAGGTTGCACTTTGAGACTGGCTATGAACAGGTGGAGGACGTCATCGGTGTGGCCCAGCCTGTGCGCTTCAACAGTAAGGGCCCCATCTTACACCCGACGCAAAGCGCAAACGTCTTCAAAAGTTTCAGGCTGACGCAGTTGTCATTTCCCCGCCTGAGCCTGAGCCCACGTTATTGAAATAGCAAATGCACTTGCGTTTATTCGAACGCCCTTGGTTGGGTGTGTTGGCCTAAACAAGTGTTTGCCGCATTGCTGTCTTGAGGCAGTGGAAATTGCGAGACTGACCAGAAACAACCTGGTCTTTATAAAATGATGGCATAGATTATATACACATTATATAGAGATGCACCGTATACTGTAGTATAAAGGTTTAAGATTTCTGAATATAACTCTATGGAAGAATTCTGTAGGCACATATATCCTGTTTCGGGGGGGGGGGGGGGGGGGGGGGGGTTGGGTTCCCCTCAATTTTTTGAAAAAATTTTTTTTTTACCCCCCCCCCCCCCCCCCCCAAAAAATGGGTCAATCATGTCTTCTCGCAGTTGCGCATGTGTAGCAGAAGTATAAAAGTATAAAATCACTTCTTAAAAATCTCTGACTGGTGGTGATTCTATACCACGCATTTTTACCTGATGATGATTGAAAGTGCAGTTACGTATCTCTCCCCTTTCATTTACATGGGGTTCCTTCCTCATAATTACTACCTGGAGGCGTTTCCAAGATGGCTGCCGAGCGGCCCCAAGCCCTTTGCTAAAACCCAGCCCTTTCTTCCTCCACTCTGCAGAAAAGTGTCCCAGCGACTGGCACCACTACGAAAAGACTGCCAGCTGCTACAAGGTGTTCCTGAGGAACGAGAACTACTGGCAGGCCGTGGACACATGCCAGAAGGTCAACGGCTCCCTGGCGACCTTTGTCACCAACGAGGAGCTGCAGTTCATCCTGAAGATCGAGGTGGACTTCGACGACACGGTCTGCGAGCGCCGCGACCAGTGCAAGTGAGTGTGGCGGCGTCGGCCGTGTGCCTCTCGTATCTCAGCAACGCCGAACCTGAGGTGCGTTCACATTTGGCGAACGTTCGTGGCGAGCGTGTTTGCTATGAACATCAAATTTGAACGTTTCGCTCTAACATTAAAAAATTGTCACTTCTTGTCCGATCGTTTGCGCGTGTTCAAAGTGAATTGTCAAATACGACGATGCTATCACTCTTTTAATTGTGTTATTTAATTACGATGTTATCATATGACCGTGTCCTGTGTTTGGCAGTACAGAAGGTTCTATTTAAACGGTGTGCTGATGCCTCTTGTCGCCACATTGTGGTCCTGAGGGTACTTGTAGTGTTGTTATTCACCCCCCCCCACAACATTTGCTTGTTGTTAAGTACAGCCCTATGTCACATGCAAACGGTTCAGTTAATCACAAGAGAGCGGTCTAGAATGACCTATGACCCAGGTTCCTTTTGGGATATTTATTTGTATTTAATTGTGCGAGGAAGGCAGGGTGAATAACATGCACGCCATGTAGTGGCCAAAAGTGGATATTTTCTAAGAATTTATAAAAAGCTGAAACAAGACCCTTTGATGCGTCTAAGGGCCCGATCACACCGAGACGCATCGCTAGAAACGCGTCGCCAGCAAAACAGTTGTTTTCCTATGGTGCGACAAGACTGGCATGTGCTTTCTTATAGCGGCGCGCTTCGCGTATTTTTGGCGTTTTTGTTTTCAGACTCTCATAAAAGTTTAAACATCCTCCGCTTTTCAGCGCAAGGCGCGGAGTCGCGCTGGTCGTCAGTGTGACAGTTGGCCCAGGCCGCCATTCTCTTTGGCGCAGGTAGCGCATCTCTGTGTGATGATCGGGGGCTTTTATCAACGTGCCTTTGAAGCGGCCGCACGTTTAGCCATTTAGCCTTAGATGCTTCACACATAGAAAGGGCTAGAGCCAGTTAGCCAGCGGTATGCTAGCACTGTGCTGTGCATGTACGTGCCACACGTAACGTCAAGTGTGTGTGTGTGTGTGTGTGTGCGCGTGCCCTTCCCGGCCACAGCATACATTATTAATGCGGTGTGGGCTAACGTAATAAAGAGCCCTGCACAGAGCTCCTGAGGGGAGGGATTGGGGGGGGGGAGAGACAGCTGTCTGACTGCTCTCTCAGACACATTGTAGTCAGCAGGACAGTGGTTGTTGGGGGGTCTTTATTACTGCTATTATTTTATATTTAGTTTATTAATTCACACAAAACGCCTTCTGCCAATAGACAACGATTGAAAAAAAGACGCCCCTCTGTGCATAAAGGGCGTCTCATATTAAAATATGTATGTTTGTTTTTGATTGTTTTTAGGTTTTGGGTTGGCTACCAGTATGTGATCACCAACCAAAGCCAATCTCTGCAAGGCAAATGGGAGGTGGCGTATAAAGGTATTGACCATTGACTTCACCTCTATGGCTACAGTCTGCTCTACAGTCTGCTCTCTATTGCAACAGTCTGCTCTTTATTGCAACAGTCTGCACTCTATGGCAACACTGTTGAATACACGAATGTGCAGCTCCACAACTTCAATTGGAGAACTCTGCCAGCGTACAGCCATGCCTAGCCAACTGTCTGTAGTGCCAGTAACAGACACGTCTACTGGAGGACACAGGTCTTGTCAGGAAGGTCTGTTACTTGTTGGCTCAATTCCCCGTCAACACTTTTCTAAAAAGTGCCGTATGTAGCCTGGTGTATATCTACCACCAGGACGGGTTGGTCGGTTGGCTTTAAACGATCTATACCAACGGGCTTCTGAGGAACGGAGCAGAGAAAAAGGTTTTTGGATAGGCTGTCTTGTTTCCCCCCCTTATGTGCTCCTCTGGTGTCCCTCAGGCCCGGTGGAGGTGTTCATGCCCCCAGAGGGCCTCCCCAAGGCAGGAGACGCCTCTTCCAGCCAGGACGGCGTCTTCTGCGCTCAGCTGCAGCGCTTCCAGATAAACAGCATGAACGAGCGTGGCCTGCACAGCTGGCATGCCGAGAACTGCTACAAGAAGTTCCCCTTTCTCTGCAAGAGAAGTATGTCGTTTGCTTTTTATAGTATGGTTTCTCTATGGTTTCAGCTGGGCGTAACAAAAAATAGGTCTTCACTCGGAAATTGATCACTAATACAATCAGCAAGGAGTCAAATCAGGAAGAAGCTTCTATCAAAAGCGTTTAAAAACCCGGTGGCCGGGGAAGGTCTTTCAAGTCTAAATGGTGCACTAGTTGTAACTTTACGTTAGTTGCAAGTTTCCGTTTGTAGCTGTAAGCCCAGCTGGTACTCTCCGCTCCAGTATTCTATTACCACCATATTTTTTCCTACCCCAAAAATATTTGGGCGGTTAACATTCATGTAATTACAATAATACCAAAGGAAAAATGTTATCTATTAATCACATTTACTTTAAATATATTGAATAAAATTTGATTAAATAGATCATTTGGGCTGTCACTCGATTAAAAAAAATAAATAAATTTGTCGCAGGCTTAATGTAATTAATTGCTATAAAAAATGATATTATGTAAAATTGAATAATTTGTTAATCGGAATTAATTACATAAAGCGAGCGATTAATTTCGATTTAAAGAAAATGTTTTATTACAAACCCCCCCCCCCCCCCCATCAGGACAGACCTGCGTGGACATCAAGGACAATGTGGTGAACGAGGGCTACTACTTCACCCCCAAAGGCGACGACCCCTGCCTCAGCTGCACGTGTCACGACGGCGAGCCCGAGATGTGCGTGGCGGCACTGTGCGAGCGGCCGCAGGGCTGTCAGCACTTCCGCAAGGACCCCAAGGAGTGCTGCAAGTTCACCTGCCTGGACCCAGGTACAGTTGCCACGGCACCGCATCGCCTCTCTGGGATCCTCGTGAACACACGCAAAGTGGTGATCGTTGCCGAGCAACACACTACAGCAATGGCGCCGTTCAAACCACTCCTGCCGTAGATCTGTTGTTTTCATTCTTTTTGTTTTGGGCCCTACTAGGGCTGGGCGGTATATTGGAATTTCTTCAAAAGAGATATAAAATTAGACAATATCGTTTATATCGATATAGTTATATAATGCGTTTATTCACGATTTGTTCGTCTCTCTCTTCATGCCTGCACTTAGTGCGTTTAGAGGGTCAAAGGGGCGGAGACACCAGAGAAAGCTCACGTATGTCAATTAATGTTAAATAAAAAAAAAATGTCACATTTCCGTCGGGATTCCTGTTTTTTCTCTATGCCTGAAGATTTAGCCCACTTTATAGAAAATACCGATATGTATGTATGTATGTATGTATGTATGTATGTATCGGTATTCAACCTAAATGTATCGGGATAAAATTTTGGGTCCATATCATCCAGCCCTAGTCCCTACACTGTTGGAATGTCCTTCTGTAGCCGTGTGCAGCCAACAGTTCCGAGACTTATTGGTCGACCTTCACGTTACACAATTTGCAAGTTTAGTTGCACTTTGAGCAAGTTTACTGAAGTGTTAGCAAAGACTGCAGATGGAAATTAGCTTTAAGGTAAATCTGGTAGTATTTACCGTCAGAGCTGTCCGCCCCAATTTTTGAAGACTAAGATGTTAAACAATGCAGCACAGATCACAATTTGATTAGTATGAGTGATACGCTAACGTCATACTAACAAATAACTTAATTCCTACAGCTTTAGGCTGCCAGAGGCCTACATTGGTGTTTTAAAGTTAGCTGCAATATTAGATTTAGCTGTCAGTAGAGTAGGGTTAGGTATAATTTTTAATGTATTTGTATTATGATTAAGTTTACAAATTTGCCTATGTATACCAATTAGGCCTCCAATGTTGCAATTTTACAGTCTCAGACATCCCAACTGAAGAGCAGAGCCCCACACCCCAAACAGTGACACAGGAGGAATCCGAAGGTCCACGCATAAACCCTATTGCACATTTGGCTGAGCTGCAGCGCGTCCTTGTTGAAAAGAAGATCCTTTGTGTGGCGGCAGAGACTGTCAAACTCAAGGCAGAACATGATAAATTGGAGCTCGAAAAGGAAAAACTGAGACTGGAATTAAACTACTTGAGACTAAACAGTGCAAATATAATGTCTGAATAAGACGATATCTAACATTCTTTGGTTTAACCATAATGTCTTTTAGTTAATGTAAACAATAGATGAGTTTGGTATGTTTTCTCTTTCTAGGCAATAGCGAGATTCTTCAAATATGTTTATGTAGGTTACACATTAATGATATTTCACATTGTACTCCATTTATTCTTAATCTTTTGCATATTTGTGCACTCCTGCATGTCCCTGTATGTGTAACAAGCAGAGTGTACACACATTGTCCACCTGCCATCGGCGATACTATATTTATAATGCGCCTCGCGCTGCCTTAAGAGCAGGTTTTTGCTAGTGAATCTCAAAATAATTTTCCGCTGCCTCAAGATAACAATGCGCTAGACCACACCTAATGTTTGGACCAACACACCCACGGGTGCTCAAATAGGGTGCAAGTGCATTTGCTATTTAGAAAATGACATCTGCGTCCATCTGAAACTAGCAGACACTTGCGTTCCTGCTTTGCTGCGGAAGATAGGGCCCCTTAACCATTAAGTCTTTAACCATTAAGGCTGACAGCTTTGACCTATCAACGCTGTTCAATATGGTAAAAATGTGTGACTTGTCCAAAAATATCAATAGTTATACTGCTATAAACAGACTTTTTGGGTGGAGGACTATTCCTGGTCAGTGTGATTTTAACATGCTGATCTATTAATCTTTCGCAATTGCATTCATTAGCCTATTTATTGTATAGTTCATCATAGGCTAGACCTGGGCCATATTATATACATACATACACACACACACTTTACTTTTATCAAAGTACACGTTATAATGGTAAGCTAATTTAAAAATTATGAAAGATTAAACCATTTGAAACAGTAATGTTATGAGCGTTTATTAATTTTCAGCATTTAACTGACAGTGGTCAGTCGTTCTTTTCCATGCATTTATTATATGGTTGTTGACAAATAGCCTCGCGAGACCATCCTGATCTTGCAAGCTTCAGTTTGACTTCACCGCGAGAATCAGTCTGGAGAGCTTGGAAATCGAGTTGATTCAGGCCGGTAAACCTCGTGTGCGGCCAATCAGTGCCTTAGTTTAGCTACAGGCGTGATTTAGGTGTGACGTAGGCGACTTAGGATAAACGTGAGTCTAAAACGCCTAGAGATGATACAGCATCAGTTTTATTAGGAAGCAAAGGCTTTTCTCAATGGAATATGTTTTCACTCTTCTTCCAACTTTACTACTGCAAGACTGGGTAACAACATCCAATCACATCGCTGGTTCACAGGTTCGTCCAATCACATGCAAAGTATTTTCTTGAAAGCTCCTTCCATTTTAAAACCGTTTCAATGGACGGCTCTCCAGATGGATGTATCGTAAAAGCAGTGTTGGACAGTATCTAGTTATTATTAAATAGTTACTGTAATATCATTACTGTTTTCAGTAACTAGTAATGTAACTAATTACTTTTTCCAAAACAGTAATATTAATAATAATTACTAATCCATGTAATGCGGCATCCTGCATTAGTCCTAGCAAACGTAGGTTACGCTAATTGAACCAGCCTGTCCAATCATCTGGTTTGAGAGGCTGCAATGTTTTCACTTTGTTGGATCAATAATTAATTAGGAGTCAATAATCAGCCAAAGAGGATTTTATTCTAAAACTAGTTGGCTACAAAGGTTGTCATTTTTTGGAAGGGGCGAGACAGGGTAGCGATTGTGAAAGTAATACAGTAATGTAACTAGTAACTAATTCACTTTAATTCCTGCGTAACTTGCCCAACACTGCTTAAAAGACACAGGATATCTGGTGTGTCAGGATAGGTGACAAGTGGTCCACCGGTACCTTCAGGGATGCCAGGAGCTCCATGTTCTCCTCCTTCTCATTGCTTCTCCTGTTAACTCCTTAAGTGGTTGTGCAGCGACAACGTTGACACAGACTCTCTTAGGATGCTTTCTCATGTCGCTGTAGGGGCGGTCAAACGCTCAAAATGAACCTCTCTACACCGTTAGACACTATAGGCTTCATTTAGGTAGTTGTATTCTAGGTCACGTTTATTTACATTTCCCTTGTATTGCAGCGTGTCTCAAAGGCCATTAAAGGCTATAGCCTATATCAGAGCAACATACAGTATAATAGCTTAGAGCCTACTACTGTATTTGGGCTACACATGCATGTACCATAGCCAATGACTGGCCTTTAAACAAGTGCGCTATTATTTTTGCCAATGAATCGAGTTAGTAACCTGCGTTTGCACGCTACGCTGCTGCGGCGTACGTCTAGTTGAGACCGTTCTCTGGTGGCGAGGGTCAAATGGGTAGAGAGAGAGTAAGCTGCTGCGGCGCACGTCTAGTTGAGACCGTTCTCCGGTGGCGAGGGTCAAATGGGTAGAGAGGGTGAGCTGCTGCGGCGTACGTCTAGTTGAGCCCGTTCTCTATTGGCGAGGGTCAAATGGGTAGAGAGAGAGGGAGAGCTGCTGTGGCGTACGTCTAGTTGAGACCGTTGTCCTCCGTTGGCGAGGGTCAAATGGGTAGAGGGAGGGTGAGCTGCTGTGGCGTCATTGTAACAGGCGAGGTGTTTGTGTGCCCAGACGGGAACAGCCTGTTTGACTCCATGGCCAGCGGCATGAGGCTGATCGTCAGCTGCATATCATCCTTCCTCATCCTCTCTCTGCTCCTCTTCATGGTGCACCGGCTACGCCAGCGGCGGCGCGAACGCATCGAGACGCTGATCGGAGGAAACCGTAAGCAGAAGCGACTTTATTATTGTTTATTGTTTTATCGTGGCAAGGGGCTTCTGTGATGGCTGTAGTTGATGGAATTGGTGTCGTAGAGGGTGACGTGCAGTAACCCCACCTCTGTGTTGTCACATGATAAATCAGACATCTTCTCTTCCCCGCCCATCCTCAGTTAGTGTCGAAACCTGCTTTGAACATTTCTGCAAAGATGACTACAAACACTCCCGTTATTTGGGAGTGCGTGCACGATTATAGTGTTGAACCTACAGTACAACTCCATGTTTATAATGTGTGTATAGCTGCATTATTGTCTTAGTAGTATTAGTGTCTCTATCTAATGAACACACTGTGTTCTCTCTCTCTCTCTCTCTCTCTCTCTCTCTCTCTCCAGTGCACCACTTTAACCTTGGCAGGCGCGTGCCGGGCTTCGACTACGGCCCCGATGCATTCGGCACGGGCCTGACACCGCTGCACCTCTCGGACGACGGGGAGGGCGGGGCCTTCCACTTCCAGGAGCCCCCTCCCCCCTACGTGGCCTACAAGTACCCCGACATCCACAACCACCACCACCCGGACGATCCCCCCCCGCCCTACGAGGCCTCCATCGACCCTGACAGCCTCCTCTACGTGGACCTGGGTAAGACCTGCTTGGCATTTAAAGGTGTAGTCTGCGATTTGTAAGATAATGTGCTTTTTGTCAAATTTAGCTAATGTAGCTGCCCGTTGTGTGTGTTTGTGGTGAAAATAGTCTGGTGTTTGTACACAGCCTTCTGGCTCTGTAAATGGGAAGGCAAACACAGTGGTGCAGACCTCACCACACAACACTATCCAAGCCTTGGCAAAGCGTGTCATTAATCAATTTGTAACTCCAACGGTGACTTTGTTTCTCCACCAAAACTTCAGTTCGACAAACCTGAAAACGATAAACGTTAAAAAGCCAGTGATTCTTGCTAAGTCATTCTTGCTAACTTTGAGCTCGAATCTAAACAGTATCGCTCCGCGGCGGCGTCTCACACGTCGAAATGTGAAGCAATGCGTAGCGCTATGGCTTTGTTGATACGGCGCCACTTTGTTTATGTTCCTATTTACGGAGCCAGGGCCGTGTACAAGTATCAGATTCTTTTTTCAACACGCGCAGACAACAGTTAGCTAGCGAAATGTGAGGAGACATACAGCATGTTGAATTTGACAAAACGTGTGTCTGCCCACATTTAGCTTGCGATAGCTGACGTTACCTGACCAGAAGCGTTCCATTCTAGCATCCATTGACATGCATTACAATGCTCCATCTTGTCGTTATTCCTGTATCTTGGGCATGCTCTTGCAGTGCGCAGCGGCGTTCCTCTGATGCATCGCCAGATGGCGGACGGCCTCGCAACAGATCTCCCAGCATCCTCGGCGGCGCTCGGCCCTGCGCCGTCTGCCCAAGAGAGGGAGGACTCCGTCGACAGCAGCACCCTATTGGTGGGCCCCGACACGCCCACGGGAGGAGGCCTCGCCCCCGTCTCTGTGCCTGCGGGCCGCTGCTCCTCCCTCAGCACGGTAGTATAGGGCCGTCTGATTGGCCGGAGGCTCCCGTGAACGTCACACGGACAGCCGCTGGTTAAAGGTGCGTCAGAGTCCGACGGCCTGGTCTGTTAGCCAGGCCGTCAGACCGCAGGGTGAGGGGGCGTTGCAGGTTTGTACGGTCCAGATGAAACGTGGGTGGGCCTTTTCTAGAAGGGTCCCCAGGAACGGACATTCTAATGTGGTTGAACCCCCCAAGACCAGCTTTCTCCAGTCGGCTTTGAACACTAAGCACAAACTTTTATTTTGACTTATTTTTGACTCCTGGAAGAGACGGTTCTTCGAGTGAGTGGAATAGTCTGTACAGAGAATAATAACGTTACAAAATGTCTGACAACAAGGCTGCTGCGCTTTTGGCTTTTTTAAAGTATCCACTGGACGAAGCTTTTTGAGATTCAGCGCTGATGTAAATATCCCCCTCAGATGACTGTTCTGTGCCACGAGGTGAATGATGGAGGGAGAACAGTCAGGCAAGCTTTTCTTTCTGTGTCCGTTCTCTTTGCCCTAGATACCGTTGATAAAATGGACAGTTATTAAACGGTCAGTCTTCAGGCTGCACATCTGCTGTTCTGTGTCCCAAATCTCGATTTCTACAAAATAAAACGTATATTTGAAAGTTATCAGTCTGATATATCAAGCTGCCATACAGATTTATAACATGCATTTGCAGTAACAAAAAACGATTTGTTTTGTAGTTTACACACATTGCAAACAGTGATATGTTAAAAGGTATGGTTAACATTAGCTCCTGGCGTATTTTGTATTGGGTAATGCTGTAGACTAGCATTGAGTATCAAACAAATATTGATACGGAGGGGGTAATAAATAAAGGATATTTGTAGTTCTTCATATTTGAGTTGGGTATTGTGATCTGCTTAATATTTATAATGGCAAGACCTGTAATTTTGATTGCTTGTTTATTGTGGAATAAGAACGTACAACACCATAATAAATGCAGTGTTTTTTTTTATTTTTATGGGGAAGAAGAAAAAT
>JAODLL010077634.1:0-15975 GCA_026546735.1 Forbesichthys agassizii | reverse complement strand
TTACTTTTTAAGAAGGACTCTGACCTCCAGGTATTTCAACCCCCTTTATCTTACTTTTTAAGAAGGACTCTGACCTCTAGGTATTTCAACCCCTTTTATTTTACTTTTTAAGAAGGACTGACCTCCATGTGTTTCAACCCCCTTTATCTTACTTTTAAGAAGGACTCTGACCTCCAGGTATTTCAACCCCTTTTATCTTACTTTTTAAGAAGGACTCTGACCCCCAGATATTTCAACCCCCTCTATCTTACTTTTTAAGAAGGATTCTGACCTACACAGGGATGCTGGGCCCGAGCTTGTAGTCAAAATATTTGGATTTGATATTATCATATTAGCAGGGACCCAGAGCACATCACCGAGTACATTCTGTGCTCTGTGGAGATAACTATGTTGACGATGTTGCATTTGTCTAAGCAATGAATGTGGTGGAATGGGGTTGGGTGAGTGCATTAGAGGGGGGAGGGGGGGAAGGGGGGGTGATGAGGAGGAGGGAGGGAGTTATTGTCCCTCCATTTTGAACGAGGACAACTTCTGAAAGCATTGAGTGTTTTCAGACAGAGTGACAGGAGAGGAGGGGGGGATACTCTGCCTATGGGTGCTGTCCTCCTTGCTTATCTTGGAAAGATCTTGGAAATGGTGTTCCAAGAGCGTGACGTAGGTTAGCACCAAGTAGCCGGCATCCCAAGAAGTTAAGGTGCACCCCATCAGGTCTAAAGCGGCCTTTACAGTTCCAAAAAATATTGAAATTGTCAATAAACCTATCCTGTGGTTATGGCATGCAGATGTTAGCCACGTATTTAGTCTAAGGGGTCTGCTAAAAGATTAATTTCCTTTCCCCAGCGTTGGTAATGGGTCAGAGACGGTGAAATGATGTTGAGAGTTCTTTAGTATTTCCAGTAGCATAGAAAAATCTTTATTTAGGAGCTCAGAGCCAGTTTTCCTTTTGAGAATGTCAAAAGACCCAGCATGGATGATGATCTTCACGTTGCTTGGATGTGAGGCGAGGATCACTGGAAGCAATTCTGTTAGCTCTTAGATCGATGTGTCAGCCAGGGTTAGATTTTCAGTTTTTGTCATTCTGATATGCTTGGTTATGTCATCTCCTGTCTGGTTTATCAGATGTGGAGTTGACAAAGTTTCTTCTTTCCCTCGTCCTGTCAGTGGTTTTGGCCATCTCTTGGACTTTGGTTAGCCCTAGAGCTAGTGTTGTGGTTAGCTCCCCTAAGTCCATTTACATACATTTCATGCCGAGTCAGTGGATCGTACCTGTATTGCAGTGTGAATTCAAGTGCTGGCTTGAGGGTTGGGGCTCTCTTATTTGAAATCTTATTTGACATCTTGCTACAATATATATATATATATATACAGTATAGTATATATGTATATATATATTATATTGTATAGGTTTACTGTATTTATACTGTATATAGAGTACACAGTAATCAAAGCTCAAAGCTCATCTCTTCTTTGTTTTCATTCGACCGGGCTGGTCGTGTGTGCATGCTAGCACATGCTAGCACATGCTAGTGCATGTGTATGTGGCCCACAAAGAATGTTTTTGCTCCGAATGCGCCGCTTAGTAGCAGACAAGATCTGATATACATACTTTAACTTGAAAACGATAAACAATGTGGGACCGCACTGGATCCTATAGACTCCATGGCGTCACCGTGCCAACCACAGATTGCATGTTAGCGTGGGATGCTACCTTGACCCCTGGCAGTCTGACGCTGACCTTTAGTGTCGACGGGTCTGTGTATGCAACACACTTGAGTGTCAGTGACACAGCAGGGCCAATGGCCGACACTGGAGTCCCGCTCTCTGCTCCTTCTCATTACCCAACCATGGAGAGACATGGCAGGCAACCGTCCAATCACATTTAGGATCAATGTGCACACGTACACACACACACACACGCACGCACACACACACGCACCCACACACGCACATGCACACACACACACACACACACACACACACACACTGACAGCTCCATCCTGGTTGTATGGGAGCCCAGGAGGGACAGGACGGGGGCTGGACTAAGGCTTCAGCACTATGTGTGTCTGGTTAATGGGCTGAGACAATGCGTCATTGAAAAGCATGTTTAAAGAGGATCAAATGGAGAGAGAGAGAGTTAGAGAGATAAAGAGAGAGAGAGAGAGAGAGAGAGAGAGAGAGAGAGAGAGAGAGAGACATGGAAGTCTGACATAGACATTGAAAAATAGGCAGAAAGCTAGGGACGTGAAAATGGGGGGGTGGTGGTACTCATATCAATGCCAGGGTACAAAGACGTAGAAAGATGGAAAGAAAGAAGACAGATAGAAACAATGAAAGAAAGTCATCAGAGAGAATGGAGTGAGAGAGAGAGCATGAAGCGTGTGCCGAAGATGAAAAGAAATGTCGCGTTAGCAAGCTTAAAAAAATGTAGTGAAAGTGTTTGTTTTTTTTTAGCCAGACTGTGCGGCTCAAGGCAATAGACACGTGTGTGTGTGTGTGTGTGTGTGTGTGTGTGTGTGTGTGTGTGTGTGTGTGTGTGTGTGTGTGTGCGTGTGCGCGTGCGCGTGCAAGCCAAGGCACTGAAAGAAGGCACACCCATACATCAATGCACACTCGCAATCTGAAGGCCAACCGGTGCTGAAGCAGTTGGCAAGGCAACCCTCTTGTTTTTAATTGCACACCCGAAGTAGGGTGACGGCAGAG
This sequence comes from Forbesichthys agassizii, assembly GCA_026546735.1. Lineage (NCBI taxonomy): Eukaryota > Metazoa > Chordata > Actinopteri > Percopsiformes > Amblyopsidae > Forbesichthys > Forbesichthys agassizii. Next base: position 13,275 of record JAODLL010077634.1, on the reverse strand, counting down.
ATAGATGGTACGGGCATCCAGCCCTACCGATTAGTTATTTCGTCGTGGAACAAACAGCTGAGAAAAGAGGAAGACAGACACAAGATCCTTCTGTAAAACGCACCATCTGGAGCAGTCCGTTCTTCATGGAGGGTCAAGTTGAATCCATTGGAGGGTAACAACGTGTTTGGCACGTAAACATCTGCAGTTTAATTTATGTCCATTTGGTTTTTAGGGTGATGAGAGGAAAAGCAATGAGGCATAGCGTCCTCCGAGTGTTTCCCGTGTTCATCCCGTTTCTAATTCGAAGGAATTCCGTGACCCCACTGAAAGCTACTGACCTTGATTGTTCCTTGCTCATAGATTCTAACCACATACACTTGCGACCGCCAGTGGAAAGCAGCGAGGTCAGGAGCGAAAGGCCACTGATATTTACGCCATATCTGCAGATTATGAGACAGCGAGAGACTGGAACAAACGACAAATGAGGGGTGGAGGAGATGCAAGAAACAAACTTAGATGAGGTTTGGGTGGAGGAGATGCAGGGAAACATACATAGATGAGGTTTGGGTGGAGGAGATGCAGGGAAACATACATAGATGAGGTTTGGGTGGAGGAGATGCAAGAAACAAACATAGATGAGGTTTGGGTGGAGGAGATGCAGGGAAACATACATAGATGAGGTTTGGGTGGAGGAGATGCAAGAAACAAACATAGATGAGGTTTGGGTGGAGGAGATGCAGGGAAACAAACATAGATGAGGTTTGGGTGGAGGAGGGGGGTTCAGGTGAACCATCGTTTATCCAGCCTGCATGCTGATATGATACGAGAAGCAGCAGCTGACTCTTTACTCAGGGAGCGAGAGAGTCAATAGGGATGCAGTGCCGTGAGAGAGGAGAGGAAGATGGATGGAGATGGACGGCGTCCAACAAGCGCCTAGTGTGTTATTTAAACATTTGCCAACGGCAGCAGCAGCTCCAATATTGTGTGTTTCTTTTTTTTTTATCTCTTAGTTTTTTGGGGACTAGTTCACTGTGTGTGTGTGTGTGTGTGTGTGTGTGTGTGTGTGTGTGTGTGTGTGTGTGCACTGTGTCTCCGGTATCTGGAAGGTTCCGCTTTGCAGTGGTACAAATAGCTGTGGTAGCCGCTGGATGGGAGCGGGATAATAGCTAAAGAGGTTTTAATGTAAGAGCAAATAATGCAAACAGCAACCCTGGAGACCTACAAGAAGCTAATGGGGTATGAATCAAGTTTAGAACTTACACACACACACACACACTCACACACGCACTCACTCACTCACACTCACACACACACGCACACGCTATTGACACACATGGCATGGCATTTTCACACATTCATGTGCTCACAGTATGAGCACAGAGACACGTACAAATACATCAAATAAATATATGTGAACAAGGGCTGGATTCTATTGTTTTGTTAAGCAAATTAATTAGTGTCACTTCGGCTCTCTGGAAGGTTTTAGTTCACGTTTTGAAAGCAAACATGCACACAGACACACACAGACACACATATGCCCACAGACACACACAGACACACACAGACACACACAGACACACATATGCCCACAGACACACATTTAACAATTCAACACAATCAAAGCACAAAAAATTTGAAATGGAAATAGAGCACACATGTACCCTTATAATGAACACCCCTCCGTTCACACACAAGCAGACACACAAAAACGTTTTCCCTGTGCCATTGTCTTTTGCATTTAACAGGCAAGGAACACAACAACAGGATGTGATCAATTCACTTTTGCCAGCTGAAATGACCTACACCAAGCCCCGCCCATTTTTACATGCCCTCCAATAACAGTTGAGAATTTTTAGAATATGACGAACTGGACTGCCTGTTTTCCTGTAATAGCTTTCTATGGTGTTTTGTCCTACCTAGTTACAGTAACTAGGTAGGACCAGAGCCATGGAAATAACATAGTTATGCCAATTGAAGTTCAAAATTGTCAATGGTCACATGGTTCATGGAGAGGCTAAACCTATGGCACAATAGCTCCAGGAAGTGCTTGGTGGGCAATTTGAATATATTTATACAGATATATAACAACACATAACATTTGGTAATTAGTAGTCAATAAATGCACCAATTTACATTTAAAAAAAACGGTCCATTGTAGTGAACGGAGAGGGCGCGACTCTCTCTTTACATGGCTCTGGGTAGGACAAGTGAAAGGGGAGGAGCTTGGGATAAGTCAATTAATGCATCACAGAATGTATTTGCATGTGGGAAGGCTTTGTAAATGATGATGTCACACAAAGAAAGAGGGAACAGATGAGCGCGTGTGTGTGTGTGTGTGTTCGTGTGCGGGTGTACACGTGTGTGTGTGTATGAGTGTGAAGACGAGTAAATGACAACATTGAAAGGTTTTCAGGGATGATGGTTGTGGTGTATGTGTCCATATGTGTCTGTGTGTGTGTCCATGTGTGTGTGTGTGTGTGTGTGTGTTTGTGTGTGTCTGTGGGTGTGTCCATGTGTGTGTGGGTGTGTCCATGTGTGTCTGTGGGTGTGTCTGTGTGTCTGTGTGTCTGTGTGTGTCCATGTGTGGGTGTCCGTGTGTGTCCATATGTGTCCATATGTGGGTGTGTGTGTGTGTGTGTGTGTGCATGTGTGTCCATATGTGGGTGTGTCTGTGTCTGTGTGTCTGTGTGTGTCCATATGTGTCCATATGTGGGTGTGTGTGTGTGCATGTGTGTGAGAGCAATGAAGCATTTAATCACGAAATGACGTCCGAGCCTGGTTTTCCAACAAGCATGTTCCCCTGCAGACACGTCTCCCTTACTTCCAAACCATTTGGCCCCTCTTTATCTCCCATGTAGCGCTTCAGAGAGACAAAGGCTCCTTTTTATGTCATTTACTACGTAGGGAACACTTCCTCCATTCCCTCGGGGTTTTAAATACAGCGGGGTGGACATAAATGCGCTAGCATTTATATTTCCAATTAATGTCCGACAATAGCAGCTATTGTTGCACTAATCACCCAGGTCCTGTACTCTATTAATGTAATGTGCTGTTCAGTAGTGCGCGGGCACGTCCCTGCTAAAACACAGACGCAAGTCAATGTATTTGGAATTGATAAGGGAATTAAAAGAGAGCGATTCCGCTGCTCCAGGTCCATTTCTCATTGGCCGTTTTAGTTTTTTTTGTTTCTGTTTTTTCATTTTTGTTGTTAGCTGTTTTGAACCCACATAGCATATACTGCATGTGTTCTTTGAGTTAAAGGTTAAAGTAAGCAATTGTAAACTAATCCACTTCTTGCCAAATGTACCGAGTAGCGCCGCGCGGCCTGCTAGCTTCCAGTTCTCTGTGCGTGCTGAAAGAAATAATCTGGCGTTTTGACGCAGCCACGGCTGGAGCATAAACAAAGTGGTGCTGGCCGCACACACACCAACAATACCATAACCCTCGCAGTGCATTTCCGGTGTGTGGGGCCGAGTTTCTGAAGGAGCCACCTATGGCATTGAATCAAGGGGTGTTTTTGTTTTGATAAGTTCAAATATCAACAAGTTCTATGTGTTTATTCCCCATTGAACAATGCGTCTCATCAGCTGTACAGTAGGCTCATATAAAATATCAAATGAATGCATGCCTCTCAGTTCCCTTTCTTTTTATAGTAGTGTCTTCTCACTGTCCTGGTTTATAACATGTGACTCGTTCATTGGTTGTGTGTTCCCCTTTAATGAAAAGGATGGAAAGCCCTAAATGTGTGTCCTATTTTACCTTCCTCTGTTGGTCTGAAAAGTTCTCTGCCCATGTAGAATGTGGACATTTATAAACTCACGCTGTAACTTTCTCTGCAACTCCTCTTATGTGGTACAGCAACAATGAGATAGATATATAGATAAAAAGACAGCCAGACAGCCAGATAGACAGACAGATAGATAGATAGATAGATAAATACATAGATAGATAGACAGATAGATAGACAGACAGACAGACAGACAGACAGACAGACAGACAGACAGACATATGTCATTCCTTTCTTCCTATATTGGCCTGCTTTCCTTAATTCCTATCTTCTGTCCCACTGGTACCAGACCAGTCACCCGCCTCCACCCACCCACGTCTCCACCCCCTTCTCTTCTCCCTCTGGTAAAGCCCCCCCCCCCTTCCCCCCAGACATCCTGCTGCCCCCATTCCTATGTCCCCCCATTCCCGTCTGTCTCCTGCAGACAGACGGCCTGTACGGGCTCAGGAGCTTCTCTTCCCCTTTGTCCCCCTAAAGGCCTGCACCCACCCACCAATCACCCTCCCACCCCACCCCATCTTTTCCATTCAAGCCTTGTCTTCATCCCATAACGGTCCAGGCAGCGGGGCCACGCTGGGGCCCTTATTAGCCTTATCGCCTCCCTCTGCCACATCACAGGTGGAGAGGGAATGGACCTGTATCTATTCATAGGCTGATATGACTCAGGCCTTCTTCTCTGTGGAGCTCACAGGACAGAGACCCAGGGGGGCTGGGGGAGTATGGAGCCAGGGCTTCTGGGTAATTGCTGCTCTTGAGATTACAGATTACAGCCGTTGCTGCCCCATATGGCACATCTGGACAGCCAGCGCTGTGTGTGCGCTGGACTAGGGCAGTGTTATATGCACGCGTGCATCTTCACAATGACACCATGTACACACCATGGAGCACATTGGCCTTCTTTGGACTATCTTGGCTGCTCTGCCTTGTTCTCCCATATACAGTACTTATGTTTTATTCGTGAGGTAATGCTTACATCTTGCCTACTGTATGGATGCACACAGTACTACCTGTCCCTGAAGTCTATTCTATATGTCTGTTTTAGTCATGTTGCTTCCTCTGCTTGCAATTAGGTTGCAAAACGATTGTCCAAAATTACAGGCATGCACATCACATGGTTGCAGATGTTTTGAATGACAGTTCCCTTGTTTGATCACTGATGTCGATGACTTGTGAGAAATATTCATCAGTATTTTTGTATTTTTGGAGCAATTTATATATTTATAAGGCACTTTTTTCTTTTTTTTTTACTTGTTAAATGTTGTTGATGTATGCAACGTTATTAATTGTGATGCTTGGTTTGGCCTTGCTCTTGAGAGCTGAAAGCTAAGAGATATAATAAATAGATAAAAAACGGTTTATATCCATCATATTTTGCCAGCCACTTGTGTCACCACTGCTGACCACTTCTGGTCAAAACTATTGATTAGTCATCATTGTAATGGTCACCTGGAGAGCTCAGACTGGAGCATGGAAGCTAACCTGGGGAGTCTGGGTAGGATGTAACGTAAACAAATACACTAAGAGAGTAAACAAAGGGAGTACGAATAACTAATGATCTGTCCTGTGTAATCACCCATCTCTTTCTCTCTCTCCTGCCTTCTGTCTCTAATGGTTCTTTACTTAATCACTTCTTTTCCATACCAGACCTGTCTATTTTTCCCCATCTCCTTCCCAACATTTTTCTACTGCCATCTGTTTCTCCGTCATCCATAGTGAATTGTTCTATCTGGTCTTCCTACCTGCCTGCCTCCCTGTCTATCTATATGGCTGCTCTCCTCTCTCTCTCTCTCTCATTCTCTCTCTCTCTCGTTTGCCCTTGCTTTGTCCGTGCTGCACCTCACCCATGGCCTCCTGGGTAGAACAAAGATTACAGCCCCTCTGTCAGGAGCTGTGAGAGAGACCAGAAGGGAGCGAGGAGAGCAGTTGGAGGAGCATAGAGAGATAAAGGCAGGGATGGACTGAGAGCGTGAGAGATGGATGGGAGGAACAGGAGATGTAAGTAAGAGGGAGAGCCAGGAAATGCTGAGGAGAAAGACAAGAAAGCTTGTGCTCGAGAGAGAGAGAGAGAGAGAGAGAGAGAGAGAGAGAGAGAGAGAGAGAGAGAGACCACAAGATGTGCTCGGTCAATTACCCTCCAGCGCCGAGCCAATCTGGCCTCTGCCAGAGCCACATGCTGCCATGCACACACACGCACATGCACACACGCGAATACACACACACACACGCACACACACACACACACACACACACACACACACACACACGCACACACACTATAGTCACCAAGAAGCATCCATACAGACTACCACAAAGGCAGAGAAACACACAAAAAGTCAAACACACGCAGACACCACTTGTGTGTTAAAAACACACACACACACACACACACACACACACACACACACACACACACACACACACACACACAAACACTTGCACAAACGTCAGGCCAATATGTTGAGACATGTTCCTGCTGACCCACAATGCAGAATAAGGTATATTACAGTAGAGAACCATCTGTGCTGATGAGGAATTGCACTGTGGCAAAAACATAGCACGCGCACACACACACTACAATTACCTCACTCAATAGAACTGTGCCAATTCCGGAGATGGTTTAATCTCTGTAGGTGTCGTGGGTAAATTCTTCGCTCTGAGCTGAGGCTGGCTAGAACGCCAGGCCCCCACGCTGAGCCAGACAGCAGGTTGAGAGGACACACCTTCACACAACCATGACCTCCTGAATGCCCAGCCCCTCCCGCTCGACTCCAGCATGGAGTCCTAACGCTCCAAAGCAGTGAGCCACAACCGTTAAGCATAACATAAAACACTCAAGTATAGCAATACTCTATATAACAGCCAGGAGAACCATTCAAAAGCAATTTTAAATTAGAATTAACATTAGAATATAAAAATATAAAAATAATTGCAAAAATGCTGGTCTAGTAAAATCTTTTTTCTTTTTTTTTAAATGCTGCGATAAAGTAAGTCTAGAAGGCCTATTGGAGAGTGAGCTAGCTTGATAGCTCATTTGTTGTCCTGCTTATGTGACGTTTGTTGTCTTTGTTAACGTTTAGGCAAGTAAAAGGTGCCTTTCTCCTTGCCAGTCTGTCAATTCATTTCATGGTCTCAAGGATGTGTTTTTTTATTTTATTTTTGAATACCTCCCTCTTGAGGTCCAAGATGGGTCGTGCCAGTTAATATAATACATCATATTTTATAGCCTTATACACCTCACAAGCATTTCTAAGGTTCAAGGCAAAAGCAGAAGCGAAGGAAATATATTTTTGCGCAACCTCATTCTGTCTTGTTGCTTTTCTCTTTTGCTATTTTTTATTTTAGCTTCTCTATCGCTCTCTCTCTCTCTCCTATTTCTCTCACTCTATCCCTCTCTCTCTCTATCGCTATCTCTCTCTACTCCTGTGCGTTGAGGGGAGCCAAGCTTCTCAGAATGTAAACGGTGCCCCTCCTCTTCCTTGTTTGCCTCAATTAGAACAAACAGTGCCTCCTTCTCTTCATCTATCTGCAAACATCCACAAACCTGCCACTCGCCCCAGTATAACGCCAGGCAGCGATGGCACGTTCACCGTACACCAAAAGTTCAAACGTTTTGATCTGCAACCTGAGTTGTTCATAGTTATGACCCACTGTTAAGCAGAAAGCAAAAATATGTATATATGCTGTAAATAATATCAATAATAACTATGAATAATGTTTATTCTGTGTTTGAAATATTGTAAATATTTATCAGAGAAGATATTCAAAAAATACAAAATAATGAATACATGGTGCCAGTACATACATATCCACTGTGTTTAAGCAATAACACATGAGAGGATAGACTAAATATCAAGATAATCACAGATATTATATACAGTCTAACGCTGTGTGTTATTACTTTTATACAACAGTTCGACACACGCATTTTATTTGTAAATAATAGTAGTAAGCGTCAACAGAAAATGATTTGTTTGTTTAATGATTAATTTGGCTCCGCCAACACAAATAGTCCCGCAACCATAGTTCTAAATTTCTATCAACAGTCTCTGGTTCTGTGTCGGCAACTACGTGGCTGGACTGTTACCAACTGCAAAACATAAACATCATGCTAGCTTGTTACGTAAGTTACCACAGGTCAGCTACTTTGTATCCAATACGTCCACGTTTCTATCATGTAGTCGTCTACATCTGCCTGTTTCCATTTCTCATGCAGCCAGTGAAGTAAAATCTGTTGGGTCACTTGAGCAGTTTATCAGATTTTTTATTTTTTAATTAGTAACATTTAGTAGAAGAACACGAGAAAAAGTACCACTGTGTTAGACTGAAATATTGGCACTCATTGAATGCCTCTTGTCCAATCAAGTCACTTGGTCAGAACTGTTTAAATAGTAGATATACTATGTAAGTATGTATATACATTATATATATAAACACATACACAAATATTCAAATATATAACATAAGTCTTGTTAGACTTAAGGCAACACATAGCCTTTTATCTACTGCTTAACAAGCACCATTCGACTTAATCACCATTGATATCATCATCATCATCGTCGTCGTCATCATCAACATTGTCGATATCATCATCATTAGTCATCTTATGGCATATCATCTCCATAACCACTATTATTGCCACCATTATTAATAATAACACCCTCACTGTTGTCATTGGCTACTTCATTTGCATTACACTGCAATGATAGTGTCTTTAGCACCATAGCAATCTTTAATATCATTATCATCATCATCATCATCCTCTGGCCCTGCCACCATAATATTGCCACTGGGTATGTTGTGGTTTGCATGTGTTAATGTATTTGTTCTCAGCCACATCACTGGGCTGTCAGGCCACTTGTTCAGCGGGATACAGTACGGCACTAGCTGCCCTGCAGAAGACTGATATGCATTAGCAAAGTCAAACAGGCTTTTATTGGCAAGAGAATGGCCATGTGCTGAGGTGAGAGCTTTAAAACAATGCAGTATGCTAATCGGCAGAACAACGTGTACTAGGACAGGACAATAGCAACCACGCAAAACAAATGACTTGTACATTTCTTCCTTTGAAGTCACTTAATTGTTCAAGTGCCTAATACATAATATTCTATCCATAAACCATACAGATCACCTATTTTCTTCTCTATTTCTTCATTTGATTTATTATGGCATTTAATAATATAATAATATAACATGATATATAATAATATACTGTATAATATTAAATAATATATAACAATGTTCAAAAAGTAATGGGGGGGGGGGTTGAGCCTCTGCTCCAACTATAATAAAAGCTACTTATATAATAATCAGGCTTCTGATTGGCTAAATTACTTAAAAGGCTAGTATTACAGTAGTATTAATATTATTAGTGTGGAAGCATTGTAGGTGGGACATAGCATGAGAAGATGGTGCTTAGTGTGACATCTAGTGGCAGAAAGTATAGAACAAATAAATTAAGACTAGTCTACAGAACGAATGTAATAAAAGCCAGAACATATTCCCAGAGTATACTGCTCACGGGAAATGTTTTTAATAAAAACTGCGATATGAATCTTACATTTGCTCAAAATCCGCGATGAACCGAACTGTTGCTCAAAAACTGTGGTATGAATGGAACTTTTGCTCAAAATCTGCGATATGAACCGAATTGTTGCTGAAAAACTGCGGTATTAATCAAACTGTTGCTCAAAAACCGCGGTATGAACCAAAACGTGGATTTTACACCGTTAGTTAAAGAAAATTCTGTTTCCTAGCAATTAAATCCGCTGTGCAACTGTGCCCATGTACACGACTGCAGGTGTGATGCTTCATGTTACAGTAGGGCCACAGCCAGCTAATAGTATGGGTCTGCTATTCAAAGCTATTCAGACTAGCTAGCTCCAACTAAAATGAAGGGTTTACAAGCCTTTTGAGCCACAGCCCTTGAAAATGCTTTATACCTTTAATAACATAACATAAATATATAAACAACAATGAATTCCATTAAACATGTATGCACATTTCATTTAAGATAAATATAATAAAACATGATATTAACTATATACGATACAAATTTATATACTAAATATGTTTAGTTTTTTTCTATATTTTTAGTTTTTATTTTGCTAGGAGAAAATTGAGTGAGATAGTGAGAAAGTGAGATATTAAACCTAGTGACATTCCAATGCATGCCTGTGAACAACACAATGACACCTACTGATGTAGACAGTATAGCTGTCCCCATGATACAGTGGCGCCTGGCCGACCAATTATCTCTTGCGACAACAAGGTGCATAAACGGAATCACACACATACATTTTGTCATTGGACGGAGTTCAGTGGTAACGAGCCCGCTGTGTTTGGCCTTGCAGTGGAAGCTACAGGTTATTGTCTCCTCTTCCCTGGAGCAAAGCAGAGGGATAGCATCATGCCTGCTGCCCACCGTAGTATCAACATGCTGGCTAGAGCCCACAGAGTGTTCTGGGAGGCAGGCATTTTCTGCACCACCACTCCCAGGTCACCCCGTTCTTTTACATTACCAGTTGGACACGTCAGTAGCAATGTAAATGTAAATACATTTGTGGTTGTTCAAGGTTATCATAGTTGATACATGATAGCATTCTGGGTGCAGGTGCAATCACCTTTATAATCTGGTGTCTAGAGGCATGCCTCCAACAGCAGTGGTCTACTAGAGGGGACAGACAGACCTGTCACTGATCCCACTCACAGGCTGCATATGTGTTTAAAGTGATCAGTTAGTGCTCACTTACTGTAGGTGTCGCTCAAATGCACTAAAGCGGAAAGTGACAGATTTTGGCTTTAAATAAAGTCTCAGAATTTACCGTATAGTCTGCCGTGATCCGATGCCAAGCGTAGTAGCAGTGTTTCTTCTGCCTACTGTTACGCAATCTGCTATACTGCTACAGTATTTACCTTCTGCATTCAGGAGAATTTGAGAGGTGGTGAAAGATTACGGAATCTTCTTGTTACTATATATTCTGGGATTCATGCCCATGTTTGCCTTCAGAATATGCAGTAGGGAAATCAGAAAACTGATCCCCCCAAATCTATTCATCCTTGGTCTATAAACGGATGCGTATAGATCACTATTCATCTCCGTGTCATCACATAAGAGCACTTCTTCTATGTAGGGCTTTGTAGTCCATGTTCAAAGGTACTGACTTAAACATATACTCACATTTTAATAATGGCTATATATTTCTCGCTGCTTTCGTTATTTTTGTACACACACTTAAGGTTAAATATTGTAGGAACACCGAAATGTCTTCATCTCTTTGATCATCAAATTGTTTGCGGACATTAAAGCCTCACGCAAAAGACAAATATAATATTTTACCGTTCTTAAGAAAGTATGTTATAATGGACACTGAACAAAATATAAAGGTACATTTGCAGATGTGGTGCCCATTCATATTGTTATGTTAATATTTTGTTATACTGTTGTGTTAAGGAGTGGGATGAGGAAACTCTATGGACCACTACAGACAGTACAAATCAAACTTGAGAATGATTCCTTCAAAATAACGTGTTAGCTCTTTGTTGCCCAGCACAATTTCCCTCCATTGGTGTGCAGCCCATCCATCCACTGTGATCCTGTAGCTATAGCAACACACCTCGTGTGGAACCAAAGCACTGCACTGTAAACCAGAGCCATGTAAAGAGAGAGTTGCATCATCTCCGTTCACTCCAATGGACCGTTTTTTCACAGCAACAGAGCCTCAAAATAGTTCCCGGAAGTAAGGTGTGTGTGTGTATATATATATATATATATATTCAAATTGCCCACCAAGCACTTCCGGGAACTATTTTACCTTTCCAGGAACCATGTGACCGCAAACATCTGTTGGCACAACTCTCTCTTTCCATGGCTCTGCCGAACACCATCACAATGCTGTTAAGGCAGCGCTGCGTACCTGGTCCACACAGAGAGAGCAGGGGGCATCGACGAAGGCAATATGGAGGCTGCTTGTTGCTCAAGCGCATCCTCTGTGTCTCGCGGCATGCTGGGAGGGAGCGTCCCGTGTATGGCTGTGACCCTGGTTCTGCACGTGGGCCCGCGTTGGGACTCGTCTCAAGCACGTTCGCGTCGAGTACGGAGGGGCCGCATGAAGTTGTGCGGCTGAGCTGTTGGCCAGTGCGTTTGTACTAGCGGTGCGGCGTGTGTGGGTGCATTTGTGTGCGTATTGGAAGCTTCTTGTGCGTGTCTGTCTCTGCTAATGTACAGTGTTTATCTATGTTTGTCTGTGTGTGGGTGCATGCTACGTGTAAGCAGAGAGGGGCGTTCGTTCTCTTTTTTCCTTTTTTCCCCTCTTCTGTTCCCCTGCTAATGACATCCTTAGCAGGGCTGTTACGATGGAAACCACGTTGCCACGGAAACACAGCCTGTCGCTGCGAATTAGAAGTGTTTCTCTCTTCGCTTCTCTCAACCCTTCTCTCTCTCACTGTCTCTCTCTATCTCTCTCACACTCACTGTCTCTCACTCTCTCTCTCTCCATCTCTCTCTCTCTCTCTATCTCTCTCTCTCTGCCCGTGCTCCCATCTCCCCCTATCTGTCTGTGTCTTCTCTGCCTTCCCTAACCCGTCTCCCCAAAACTGACAAGGCAGCTGATGTATCTAGAGAGGGGTGCACATTAGAGAGAGAGAGAGAGAGAGAGAGAGAGAGAGAGAGAGGTGAAGAGTGGAAAAATAGGTGTCAGTCTTTTTTTTTTATCTATGGAGGAAGCATTCCTGCCGAAAGATGCCAGCTGGAATTATGGGAATTAAAGTGATATTCAACGTTAGTGAATTGACTGAGCTTCTTTATGGCTCGAAAGACCACTTGCTGACATTCGGGATGATATATTGCATTTGGTTGCTATATTTAATACAAATAAAAGGATCTTTTTGTTCCCCCTTCTCCCGAGCTCAGATCCTTCCATTATTTTTCTGAACAGAGAGACAACCTTTCTGGTCAAAGAGCTTTCTTGTTGTCAGAAGATTCTGCTGTCAAATGTATAGACAGCATGTGTGTATAGACCATGTTGGTCTATAGAGGCAATACAGTGACCAAACCGAATATGTAATCCCTAATGTCAGTGTGTGAACATACTATATTGAGCTATACAGTCAGGTGTTTCAGTAAAGGTCAATGTCACTTGTGTGTGACAGAGGATGGAAACAGGTAGCGTGGAGGAATAGGTAGAGGTATAAATATAGAAACACTGTGGGGTGGGGAAATTTTAGCAGAGCAGAGGGTCCTCTGAAAGACGAGGAGGAATAATAATACCGAACTCACATTACAGTAACAGAATAGACATAGAGAGAGAGGGGGGCAAGATAAAATATTCAAATGAAGGAGGTCGATTAGAACGCTGTGGAGTGTCAGGATGGTGTGAATCGGAGTTCTGCTCCACATATGAGCAGGGTAGAAGAGAAGAAGGGGTGTGATGGGTGGCTGAGAGAGAGAGAGAGAGAGAGAGAGAGAGAGAGAGAGAGAGAGAGAGAGAGAGAGAGAGAGAGAGAGAGAG
>JAODLL010077623.1:0-12107 GCA_026546735.1 Forbesichthys agassizii | reverse complement strand
CCCCCCCCCCCCCCCCCCCCCCCCCGCACCACTTAGCTAGTTTACCTCCTGAGCTTTAGCATACAATTAAATACGCTTAAGTCATGTTTAACGTCAGTCCCGTGTAGCTCCAACATGTCTACATCTCTATTTCCCCAGTTTCCCCGGCAGAGAGGATCAGGTTTATCCTGGGGGAGGAGGACGATGCCCCCCCTTTCCCACAGCTCTTCACCGAGCTGGATGAGCTGCTGGCTGTGGACGGGCAGGAGATGGAGTGGAAGGAGACTGCCAGGTGAGCAGACCTCGGTTAGCTCATGCATGCTAACGGTTATGCTAACTCCCACAGCCATTCCTTAGGACAGTGTTTTCTCAAACCTGGTCCTAGATGCCCCCTGCCCTGCATGTTAGAGATGTCTTCCATTCTAATGAATAGGTTGTTATCAGGCTTCTGCAGAGGTTGATTCTGTCATGATAAAGCTCCCAAAGCAAGTAGAGGCAAGGTGAGTAGAGTAGAGTCAAGCCTGTTTACTATACAGTAAAAACGTGTTATTAGTGTTATGAAAGGGATAAGCTGGCATTTTGTCCCATTGTGTAACGCCACCCAAACACAAAATCCCATCACTGTACAATTTAACATTTTTTAAAAACTGTTTTACTCTATGATCTCTACAACTTATGTGTAACAAGACAACTTTGACAATGACACAATACACACTGAGTCATCCAAAACCTTTGTTTTGTTGGTACAGTAGTGTTTGTGATTTATGTATCTACTGTACCTGCATGTTGTGCTTCATGTATGACCTCTTAGCCTTTTCTGCAACAATGTTGGAAAGCAGACAGGTCCATACATACATTCACAAGCTATGAAATATTTAATGATGCATGCTTCATGCTAATATTATATTACTGTACATTAAAGTAACAATAGTAAAATGTCAACCCGGTAAAATATATCAATACCAATTGTATGAAAATAGACATAACAAGGCAGGTCCGCAGCCAGACCACATTGGACAAACACATAAAATACAGCCTACTGTCCAATATGCGATATACAAATAACTTGCATTGACCACAATGGACCCGAAATGACCAGTGCGTGTATAACCCTTCGTCCAGCCTCAATGCGTGTTTGCTGAAAACTACCTCCTCAAACCTTTTGCATTTATTTGCAATCGTTTGCGGCGAACAAAAAAGCAAACAGAAAACCGTTTAAATATGTTTGCCAATTCTGAACACATCTCAGTTTAAGGCCTGTTGTCTAATAAATATCAATCTTCATGTCATTTTAACAGTGCACTTGAATCTGTCATAGATCCCATTGAAGCCCAGATTTAATGGTGTTCTATGGGCTGTGATTCCATTGGTCTTGACTAATAATGTCTGAGTAATATAGACACTTGGTAAACATCTCATTATCATATTGTAATTAAATTGTAATGGAATCCGTGCTTCTCTTGAATTCTTACTGCATAGCAGTACTGAACAAGTTCAGTACCCTGCTGTATAGTCATATTATAGAGAGTCCTAATCTCTGTGCCCACCGTCACTGGGCGGGTAGGGTGTCCCTCCTTGGTCTGACTGACTCTGTCTGAAGTCAAGAGGCCTGGATGAAGGCATGTGGACTTTAGCCAGGTGGACACTCTATCCCCAGAGGAAACTACATCCACCAGCTATAGGAGAATGGCTCTTTGTTATGGTGACATTACAGACAGCCCATGCCTTCAGGCCTACATTCAAGCCTTAGCCACAGTGTGTGTGGCCTGACACTTCCTTTAAGCCTGCTTCATTTGCCTTTCTACAGGAGGTCTTTCTACACAGCCTCTACAGCCATCGCATGCCGTGACCACGTCATAACACATTGGGACTCTTAAGTATAGAAAAGACAACCCTGATTATCCACATAGTTGTTTACAGCCCATATATCCAACTAAAATCTTCAGCCCATGTCCACACCCAATGTCTTTATTGGTGTTTGTATAGACCAGGGGTCAGCAACCATTGGCACGAGTGCCACCATGGGCACACAGTAGCTTAACCAATGGCACACTGGCAAGTGTGCAAGAGAGGTGTTTTTGGAAATGTTCAAGCACACTTTCATCCTCATGCCAAATAATGTCTTTCACAGAGATTAGCAGTTGTGTGACCTGTTCTTTAAGGTAGTGGTAGTTTGATTGACATGCATCGTCACCCCCATGCAGCAGACATCCACATGCCTCTGACTGGATACTACTAGTAACGCTGTTATATCATGCTATATCATGCAAAGCTTATCATGACCAACTTACATAGAGAATGCTGGTGGGATCAAATCTGCCGGATGTAGGCAGTGTGCAAAGCATGGCAAAGAAGCCGCTCCGAAAACGCTTGCGCATCCGCACCGCATCATGCAGGGTGAAACGGGCTTCATGCTACCAATCTGTAGCCCAAGATAAACCTCACCAGCAGGCCTGGTGCTAGCTACCTGGCTAATGTGCTTCAACCTGCCATATCTCCTCCAACATAGGTGGATCAAGTTTGAGGAGAAGGTAGAGAAGGGCGGAGAACGCTGGAGCAAGCCCCATGTGGCCACGCTGTCCCTCCACAGCCTGATGGAGCTGAAGGCGTGCATCGAGAAGGGCAGCATCATGCTGGACATGGAGGCCTCTACGTTGACGCAGGTTGTCGGTATGTCCTCCCTGTATTCTTCTCCCTGTGCTTAAATAGCGGCTCTTTCTTTGGGCCGTTATGGTAGTGAGGTGAGGGCAATTCAATCGGTAAGTAGGTAGTAGGTAGGAAATGACTGTGTCACACTTACAGCATATAACAAAGACCACACAAACACAATATGCAGACTAACAGTATTAAAGCGTACCTTTAAATACGAGGTACAGTCAAGTCATATGGTAGCTGATATGCTGTTCTGCCTGCTCAGTGATTGTCAGTTATTGCACATGGGCTGGAGCAACACTGACAGACGATGCCTGGGGTCCCCAGACTGACAAAACCCAGCCTCTGTGCAAGACAAGGTTTTTGCTGTGTCATCTGTTCTCCTTTCATTGTCAACATGTGGCTTGTCTTTGTTCCTGTGACAGAGGCGATAACTGACAACCAGATAGAGGTTGGACAGCTGAATTCTGAGCTGAAGGAGAAGGTCATGTACACGTTGCTACGGAAACATCGTCACCAGACCAAGAAGTCCAACCTGCGTTCACTGGCAGACATTGGAAAGACAGTTTCCAGTGCAAGCAGGCTGTTTTCCAACCAGGAAAATGGTAATTCTGTGCATATTTGGCGCAACCTCTTTTTATTGATAAAACACTTCTCTGAATCCAATATTTTCCTTCTTATATTTGCATTGACATGATATTTAGGCCTCGCGAAGAGGGGGGTTAATTAGGGTAATATTCCTACATTTGTAAATTAGCTTTGTTACGCAGTGATATTGTTTTTTTGGGAACTTTACAACTTGTATTTGACCTTTTGACATTTTAGCTTGTGAGTATAAAGCATGCTGAAATACTAAAGGCAGTGTCAAATTAGTGTTGGCAAAGTGGAATGCACACAAAACATTATTGATTTTTCCTTTCTCTTTTCTTTCTATGTTCTTTCTATGTTCTATATTCTGTCTTCTGACAGACACATGTGTTAACTCACACCTTACTATGTGTGTTCTTCTTTTGTTCCCTTTTCCTATCTTTTCTTATTTCTTTCTCTGCATTTGGGGGGTTGTAGCACGCAACTCCCTCGAGACTCATGTGCCTTCTTTAAGCCCTCACGACTCAGAGGGACAATGTGAAGAGCTCCGGAGGAACTCCAGCTTGGGATACCTGTGTAAGTCAGGACAGGACTCAGAGTAGTGGCTTTGAAACATTGGCTCCATTGGCGCAGTATACTGTACAGTACATGCTATCATGTGGAATTCATACGGTGGGACCGATTAAGGCCTCATGTATTACTGCATATGTCTTTATCTCTGAACAAGACAAGGAGCACCACATTATATTTTAAAAAGGTATTTGGGTTCTTTTGCGTTTTTTCTTCATTTCCTTTTCTACCATTGGGCTGGGTCTGTCTTTCTGTAGTCTTGTCTTTTATCTTTGCTTATTAACACTCACTTCGGGTTTCAGAATTGCATTTTCAGCATGATATGTTCTTTCCTTTACAGGCAGTCCTACCACCAGCCATCGAAACCTGACCTCCAATAGCCTGGGTGAATTCTCTGACAAACCAGAGAAGGACCAGGTATTCTGTCAGTTTTGTAACGTGTGTATTGGTGTTAAGGGACTGTTTATAATGTTGTCCCACACAAGTCACACAATGACTAATGGGTGAAACTGCTGCTCCCCTGTAGTGGAGTCTTCTGAGCCAGCCACAATAACACACATGCACACACAACAAGAAATGAACTGATCTTGCACAAGAGCAAAAACAGCCATTGTATATTATGTAATGTCTACACATTAAATATATTTTTTACAGTATATGTACTCAAGTAAATGTAAACAGAGAAATATGTGCCTTGTGGTCAACAGATGCAAGACAATTCAACAAAAAATTATAATGAACAAGATTATGTGATTGTGTGATATATATATATATAATATATATCTTAAAAAAGAAAAGAAACTAAGTAACTACCACTGCTGAATTTAACTCTAACTGCAGTAGCTAATGACAGTAAAGATTTTTCTAAATGAGCTGGCCTTTGACACATTGCAAGGCCTTTAGTTAATCATTTTCCACCTTCATGAAATTCTTCTGTGCCTGGTGGTTTAAGCTATTCTAGTAAAAAACATACTTATTTTGCAAGCACCGCCTCTATTATTTGCTTCTCTTTGCATATCAGTCTGGGAACTGGTCTATTCTAAATCACCTGTATTGTTCTGATATTCAAATCCAATTTCAAGAAAAGGTAGTTTGTATACAGTACTACTGTATGCAGTATATGCAGATAAAGTAAACAACAACAGTAAACAACTAACCTTACACTCAAAATACACCACCCAGGGCCCTGTTTCCCGAAGCTCTACAATGATCTTCAGATGCACTTAAGTGACACTTTATTTTATCGCCGTGTTTCCTGAAAGCATTGTTGTTTACGTGCCACGTTAAATCCATCGTAGATTAATGAGGGATCTGGACCACTCGTTAGTCCATCATAACAGGATTGTAGCTGTTTTTGTACAACAGAGCCTCCCTCAACATGATAAAATCAACAGCAAATGAAGACGCAAATAAATGCTGGCTAAAAGCTATTGACAGTATATTTATTTAGACCACGGTAAATGGATATGCATGAACTTCATTGTTAAACATGCAAAACGACAAAGCAGACATGCACTATAATCACTATTTATTATTAGGCAGATATGATGAATCGAGGCACATGCAGGTTAAATGAGATGTCTAAGAATGGGTAAAACAATATTGTGCTTTAGGAGAAAATGTTGAAGCCGTTTTGTTTTTTAATACTGAGCAAACATTGTAGCCCCCTTCCGCAGAAAGACTTACTTTGTGTTGATTCGTACTGAATTTAAGTATTATACAGTATTTGTATTTTAATTTACTTTATTAAGCCTTAATACTTTTTAGTGTATCTGTGAACAGAAAATATAACGACATACAGCCATCGTGATATTAATCAGGCACCATTACAGAGTTCCATAATGAACAATGTCACTATATATTCCCACTGCAGGATGTATAACTGTGTTTGTATTTTTTATGTTTTTTCTACAAGCACATGCCACTATATACCATTTTTGTGCCTTTTATTTTTAAGTATTGTATTGAAAATGTATCGGAATTTTTGTCAAGATGTGTGTAACACAAACATGACAAATGTATGTATTTTAAAGATTAAGTGTACTCATATTTTGTAGAACCTCTAGCGGTTAAACACATTTTGTACCTTTTTAAAAGCAGAATATTGCACTTTAATAATACTTACATAAGTCCATGTTATATCATTCTCATTTTATTCATTATGCTATTCAATATGCTCTCTTTTAATGTGGGGCTGTAGCTTAAGAACAAGTTCATGAAAAAGCTGCCTCGCGATGCAGAGGCATCTAATATCCTGGTGGGAGAGGTGGATTTCCTGGAGACTCCCTTTGTGGCGCTTGTACGCCTACAGCAAGCTGTCATGCTCGGGGCACTGACCGAGGTCCCATTGCCCACCAGGTAGACGCCTGCATTCTGAGAGATTCACTTGTATTGAAATGTTGTCTTAATGCTATATATTATTGATTTGATCCTACTAAATCTAAGATCTAATGTTTTAGGTTTATGTTTGTCCTGCTGGGCCCTAAAGGTAAAGCCAAGTCCTACCATGAGATCGGAAGAGCAATTGCTACTCTGATGTCAGATGAGGTAAGTCATTACAATTGTACATTCAGAATATGAGCACATTTCCAAAACATATTCAGTTCTTTGGGACTGATTTTGAAAAAATTGTGTTTTAGTCTTCTAGCTTCTAGTGTTCTATTTCATAAATTTAAAGGACCCATTCCATGAAAACCAAGTATTTATAGTTGTTTTTGGAATTAGCAATGTCGATGTGACATGGAGAAGTAGTAAGCCTTTCAAAGTGGACTGTTAGCTTCCTGGTCTGTATTGGCTAAAAAAGGGAGAGAGGTAGGGAAACAGGCGAATGAGAGAAAAGTGCGTGTGTTGCGTAAACTGTGCAGAGGATATGGCCAGCTACATAGTATACAAGGCAAGGAACTGATGTTGATCACCAGTATACAAACCGTAAGTAAATGTATGTTTTAAGTTTAATGTTCTACATTTGCAGATTACCAAATCTATAGGCTACCATACGGTTAGGCTACCATAGCATAAACAACTGGAGTCTGCAGGACAGGCATATTATCAAGAGTGATGCACTGTGCTCATCAATAATTACATTAAATGAATATAGGCTATTGTTCAGAAACAGTAAACGGATTAGAAATATTAAATAATGTGTTGACTGGCAGACATACTTAACCTAAACATTGCTCATTGATAAAGACGCACTCGCGTGTCATACAAAAACATTTTGGTAGGACAAAAATTTTGAAAAAAATAGTATGATAGTCAACGGCAAGAATAAAACTTTTTTTTTAGCTCTCGTTTGAATTGTGACACAAAGTACACATATTATGTGTGGCTATATAAAAGATAATTGTTCAAGTCAACAACGTTGGTTTGTTGTGAAACTCTAAAGTAATCTTAAATTGTGTGTGTAACCACTGAACTACAGCTTTCGGATTGTGGCGCAACAACGTCATGACACTTATGCGACACAGGGTTTGTAGTCTTACTAATTACATACAGTATTTTCACAGTCTGCACAACAAACTGAGACTTTCTTGACTCAAAGAATTTTCTTTTAAATAGTCAAACATCATGTGTGATTCGTGTCACAAAACAAACAGGATCTAAAAAATGTTTCATTCTCGGCATTGACTACCATACATATTTTTTCCAAACTAAGGTCCCATAACGCCGAAGTGACTTTGGCTCTTTATAGCCCGTGGCAAGAACGGATGCGGCTTCGTGCTATGTAACTTTTCATTCATTAATTAATACGTGCTTATGGGTATTGGTTGTTTATCAGGCAAGGAAGGATCATTTACTGTAGTCTGGACGGCGAGGCGGAATTCATGCGCAATATTAACACCTTGAAAACTGCTGAATATTACCATGTGGTTCAAAATCCAAAACCCATTAAACTGTTCAAAACGTGTATTGTTGTTGTATGAGTACTAGCAGTCAGCAGTAAAGCAGTCAGCCTCACGTCAACACAGCTACGTGGAAGTCTGGGCGGAGTGGGCAGTGGCTTGTTAAATTTAAAGCAACAGTCACTGAAAACAGACCTGAGATCATCTGAGACAGACTGAGAGTTGTGATCGTGCTATTCTACATAATTGAGGTGGTATCTTCACCTAAGCTTTTCAACTATATTGTATTGATAAGTCAAGGAACTATGTCAACAAGTGAAAAAATACAGAAGTTACTCCTTTAAACCACAAGATTTTTCCACTGTTTTAGTTGGCAGATTATGGATGACTTTAAATGGCTCCCATAACGCAAAATTGACCAAATATGGACTGAGTGAGCTTTGGAAATTTGCTCAATTGTACAATTTAACGTTATACTGCTGTGTGTTTGCATTGTAGAGACGTAAGATCAGGTAATATCTAAATCCGAAACGTTGGAGAAGAGCATATTGTGAGGCTTAGTTGGTGGGTACTCTGAGAGCCCTACATTTATTGTAATCTAGCCCATTCTTCATTGGCACAAACGGCGCTGAAAGTTATGAAGGCAATCAAACAACATTTGCTACATGCAACAATGGCTTTATAACAGAAATACTGTAATAAACAAAACATACAGTGCAACAGACAATCTTGACCCTGTCTGGCGCTAGTGGGAGAACCACTGAACATTTGATCCAGCTAGATTAGGCATGTTATTGGTTATTATTATTATTGTTATTATAATGTCAGGAGTGGCTTCCTCTTCTCTCCCCTGACATGGCCTGTCAGTGTTATCAGCGCATGTTGACACATAGCCCTATAGCCCCTTACCATTCCCCTTCCAGTCTGAGAGAACATGGCACGGGAATTCCCACAGGCTTCAGCTTCACCACGCCCACATTTTTATGGCCAATGGGAAGCAGGATTTCCTCAACTTAATGTTTTCATTTCACTCCCTTTTTTTGTATTTGTTCGCATGGAGACTTTATCAGGTAGCAGTGGAAAAATAGTCTCCAGTAGATGTGAAATAATTTGTGGTTTTCCTGGCCCGGTCAGCATCACCAAGCTGCTTGCCATTGTGCTGTACATGTAAGTGTACAATAGGCCATTTAGAGGACACGTTTAGCCACCGCAATAATGAGTACCAGTAAAGGAGATAGGAGTTGGGCATCTTGCACAAGGATGCTTACTGAGCAAATTAAATCCTCTCTGAGCACAAATGTAGTATTAATAATATTACAACTAATAATAATAACGTGTTAAGCTTTAAGTCTTTAAACTACATCACCTGAACATAATAAGGAGAAAGTACAATAGTTTTAACCAGCCACGTTTTATTAAACCCACATGCATCACTGTGTGGAGTGGCTCTCCACACATACATACACCAACAATACATGTAAGATTCATGATAGGCCCTTAAACACAATGAATGCATAGAAGTACCTTCATTCTCCTTCTGTTTCACTTCAATGAGTGTAGCTCTTGTTGTGGTTTACAGCCCATAGAAGTATGTGATACACCCCCGTTAACTGGTCTGTAGTCCTCTTGCCGATCAGCATATGAAAGCACACACCGAAATAGTGGCCTCACCTTTCAGCAAAATGTAACCCTTCAGCCAACTAGTGCTTGCATCACACATTAGAATGACATGCTTAAACAGTATTGATCTTCAAGTCAAACACATTCATGATAAATATATTCAGGGGCAATGTAGCCCACTTTGAAATGTCTCCCTCCCGTCCTCTGCTAGTGTAGACCTGCTTCTCATCAGGTTGTACGAGTGGGTGGTCTCCACTAAGTCAGTTCTGTGATTTTGGCCTTGGTAGGATTCATCAAACTGATCCCACGTTCACAGTCTGCACTAGATGCTTTGAATGATCCACACATGTCAATCAGCTGTATATGCTTAGTGGACTCCTCCCGTGTTTAGCTCAGCTAATGCCCTCAGCGCTCCTGTTTGTCACCCTTTTTTTCAGGTATAGTCAATGTAAGCGACTGTAATACACTCTCTGTGAATGAATCCAGCATTGCATCTTGTGTTTCTACCGCAGCTTTAACACAGACGCTGTGGACAATCACAATATAATAATAAAAATAATAATATTTGTTGTATTTACTGCACTTGCACTGGTTTCCAACTCATGGAAAATGGTTCACTCATTTGCACCAGTTGCACTCAGTTTCTCCATATGCTCCAAGATGCCAAGGTCGTAGGTTTTCAGTTTTTGGCAAGGCACTGGGCAGAAATATTTTGTTGGATGCAACACAGAATTGAGCTAGTTCTTCCAACACATAGTTCAACCTCTCAATATTCTTCTATGATATTTTACAAGCAGATCATCGTTGTCAGCTTATTGCATGCAGTACTCTGCTAATACTGTACAACGTAACAGCCGACAGCTTACCATCGTGACAGCCAGCTCACTGTATCTCATTAAAAGACCTGGAAGACTGAGGTGAATCCACCTCTAAAACATCTGCCTTCACAGAAGACCTACTAAACACTGTTCTGAGCAGTGTTTTCACTTCATCAGCAATATTCTGGACACTGCATCCTCCAGATGAATGATCCTGCCAAACACAGATTTGTAAATCATGTAATTTTGCTCCACAAACTTAATGTGCTTTTGCAGACTATCGGGTTTTGACTATGGGAACTTTGCACAGGTTCCATAGTGTCAGCTTGTACAACTGCATTAACTGACTGCACAAATTCAAATGCATAGATTTACTTCTTCAGTTGATATACTGTACAATAGTTTGCAAGATGATCATGCATTTCATATTAACATATCCCAGTTGATATGTTAATTTTAATCCATCTTATATGTTCATTTTATTGGCAAGAAGCACATTAAAAATCAATATGTTGATGTATTTAGCTCAATTCAATTCTCTCACAATCCCGTTGTCTCCAAATAATCGAGTTAATGGATGTTCCATACTTTCATTTTGATGTTTTCACAGAACATGAGCTTTTGTGTCATTTAGGTGATCAAGTTTTCACTCAGTCTGTATACCTGGTGGGATAACATTATTTTATTTTCAGGGCAAACACTAGCTTGTTAGCTAAATATGACATTTTAATGTCCTACCAGCACCATCATTTGTGTCACTTTCAACTATTTCATCAAGCCATTCTGACCTTTGTCTGAAGAGGTTGTAAAGGTTACTGTGTGTACCATTTCACCAATGCTGCTTAAGTGAGGTTTTGGTGCGTGTCCTAAAGTTGAGCTGTGCAAGGGAACATTGCTAAGTACGTCAACTACCACTATGACCCTCCGGCTCAGAATCTCCCAGCCCAGCCCTCTAGGCTATCGTGCCCCCAGTTTAAAGGGTAGATAGGCTTTACAATGTCTTCTTCAGCTATTATAAGCATACAATGTTTTAAAGCTATACCGTTGATAGTTGATTGGAATGAAACATTGTTTTACCCATCAGGTCTGTGGAACATGGTGCAAACCAGCGTGTGTATGTTTAAGGTTTAGAACAGTGGTCCCCAAGCCTGGTCCTAGAGGGCCTCTGTGCTATTCAAATGAATGAATGGCTCGTTATAACAAGCTATTCATTTGAATCAGGTGTGTTCTAAAACATGCAGGGCAGAAGGTACAACAGGCGTAGTAGTAGCCACAGCACTTGACATGAGATGACTGACATGTGCCATGTGTTGTGGCCAGGTATTTCATGACATCGCCTACAAGGCCAAGGACAGGCAGGACCTTCTGGCCGGCATAGAGGAGTTCCTGGATGAAGTCATCGTCCTGCCGCCCGGAGAGTGGGACCCCAACATCAGGATAGAACCCCCCAAGTCTTTGCCCTCCTCTGACAAAAGGTGTGCTCACCCTAAAAATACCCTCTTTTATATCCAGGACTGATTGAATCCCAGGCGTAATTTGTGAGCGTAACACATTATGCCAGGATCTTTGTACACAACCTGTTTTGTCTTTCATGACGGTCACCATGTCAGAAAGAAATAAGAAAACAAATGGACCATGTTGTGACTACTGGTACTACATGGGGAATGATAACCTAGCCTATCTTGACCAGCTATAGGGTACCGGTACTCACTGGGTTGCTTAAATGCCTCCACTATTTCTTGCCAACATTGAGTTTTTCGTATCTAATTGTATCTTACTCCATTGAAAAATGTCAAAAATGACAATTTGCTACTGCTTAACGATATTAACTCTTAACTTTCCCCAGATAACATGTTCCACGCCATATTCCACATGATAGCAGCAACAGCAGCTTCCCTCTTCCTCTCTTTGATAGCCTATGTTGAAACCGGCATTCTATTTTGCTCATTACATGTGTTATAAAGTATTGGTAGATTGTATTACTTGAAATACTTGTAGCCGTTGTGCCTTTGAGATGTCACATTAGTGTAAAGACAGA
>JAODLL010077612.1:0-15975 GCA_026546735.1 Forbesichthys agassizii | reverse complement strand
TAAAGCATTGCAATAGTCCAGGCGACTTGTTATAAAAGCATGTATGACTTTCTCGAAGTCCTTGAAACATAAAAATGGCTTTATATATTTTTAAATATACAGCGAGCTTTTAAATATAGATAGAATATATCAACTCATGAAAAATGTAAACGAAAGTGTCATTATTTTTGTTCAGTATATACAGTCATTTAAATTACTGTACTGTAGGCTCCAATCATATGGTTCTAAATGTGTGACCTACTGTATATTACAACACTGTGTATTACAACATTGCATATTACATGTCAAGCATGTATGTTTGCAGTATACATTTGGCAGGTGTTTAACAGGTTGATCACCTCACATGATGTGTGCTGTTGCCCACTGTAGGCCCTATCAAGAAGTTCCCTGCTGACATCATAGTCAAATTCAACAACACCACTGTTCTGCTGGGCCAGAACATCACCTTGGAATGCTTTGCTTTGGGAAAGTAAGTGCAGCTGAATATTAAAATCCAGCAGCACTTTTAGAAATGCATAGCCAAAGGGAAGCACACATCTTTGATGTAAATGAAGCTGTTTTCAAACCCGGTGTGTTCGTGGAGGTACTGTGAAAACATCAACACAACAATAATACAATAATAAAGGGAAAAATCATTATTTGAGAGTAGTGTCTTACAATGATGTGTATAATATAACCCATAGTGATGGAATCTTCTTAAATTATTGTATACCGGATATATATATATATATATATATTATTGAAAAACAGTGCTTAATACTTACTTGTTAAATCCATATGAAACCCTTTGTTAAACCCCAAACTCTTTGTCCCCAGCCCTGTACCTGAGCTCAGATGGAAGAAGTTGAATGGAGAGCTGCCGGCCAATCGTGAAGTGAGCAAGGAAGGTGCACAACTCCACCTGTACAACGTGCAGTTTGAGGATGCAGGAAACTACCAATGTGAGGCCATCAACTCTAAAGGAAAGGACTTCCACACCGCACACCTCTCTGTGGAAGGTACACTGGGGTTTGTGTGTGTGTGTGTGTGTGTGTGTGTGTTTACATGCAATCATACTTGTTTGTATGCTCTTAAATAATGTTATAAATGGTTATCAGCTGCAGCGCAATTGTTTGTTCTCTGATTAAACAAGAATGGCAGGGTGCATTCAACGCTAACATGGCGATGCACATATTGTATTTGACAGCAGTCAACTTCACCAGGCAAATGTTCTTAGTTGCTCTCCCTGATGCATTGTTTGCTTTTCACCACAAGGTGGATTGCCGTTGCTTAGTTTAGACAGAACATCTCCTGTGAGAGTTCTGCATATATATATTTAATTTGTATTTTTATGCATTCTGTAGAATTGTGCTTGTATAAATAAACAAAACAAGTATCTACAAATGTACAGTTATACCTTTGCCCTCCTTTCACGACAGCCTTTCCAGAGTGGGTGGAGTACATCAGCAGCACGGAGAAAGACATCAACAGTGACTACACCATGACCTGCCTGGCCCATGGCAGACCCAAGCCTCACATTCGCTGGCTGAAAAATGGCCACGCGGTAATGTGCAAACTCATAAGCATGTATTGTCTGTTAAGTGGCTAATATGGTGGCTGTAAAAACACAAATGTCAAGATGAAACACAGAGAATATTGATGATAATGCTCTGGCAGGTCACTTGAAACGCTCTTGGCATGCCTGCCAGCCGTGCCAGAGAGGGACATATTGCACCTTAGGGCAGTTATTATCTAACTGTGGGTTGGGACCCATTGTGAGGTTCCTCTAGGGAGAGATTGTGATGTTCCTCTAAGTGGGTTGTCAAATAATTGCAAGATTATGATCAGTATTATCAAATACAGTTCAATTACATTTATTTCACATTTCATTAAAATTATCTAACATTATTTCAGTATCTTAAAGCAATATATTCAGTGGATACATGTTACTTCAGTTTCTTCTAAACCAAACCAATTACAAATGTAGTTCCCTGACCTTTAGAAAATTGTGTAGCAGAACTCCATTGATAGCTGTAGTATTTATAATATAGCATTCTGCCAATGCTTCAAATTCAACAACAAGTTCAACCGTTTGAAATGTCAAACTGCAATGGGACCACTTTTTATTTTGGTTGGGGGTGTTGTCATAGGTGTAAGTGTTTGAGAGCCACTGCCGCCGTAGGGCACAGCATCAGGAGAAGGCACCTCTTTGAGAAGGCATGCCATTGTGAGCTGTGCAACTGTTCCCTCTAACCCGCTGCCACGCTTCCATAACAACAACTGTCAGCGGTCCCAGGGGAGCAGCGGACTCTGGCGGAGGAGCATGCGAGATAATTTAATGTTTGCTGTGATGCTCCCTGCCACCTCATTACTCATTCATGAAACCTTATTTCCCCACTCAAACGAAGCCATCTGATTATGAGCCTTGCCATCTTTGTCCCTGCAGGCGTGGACAATGGAACAGACATTTTGATTCTGTGCCTGGTATCCACATAACTGCAAAGGTGAAGCAGTAGACTTGTAGAATGGGGACACGCCCATTGCAGTGCACTAGCCCATTATTTTCCTTTACAGGTTGACAGAAAAGAGATGACGTTGACTGGCCTGACATTTGATGACTCAGGGATGTACCAGTGCATAGCAGAGAACCGCCATGGCGTCATCTACGCTAACGCAGAGCTGCGTGTGATTGGTGAGTGGAGGACACAAACTGTTTTAGGTGCAGTCAGAGTAAGGTCACGTTGGCGGTATGGAAGCACATTTCAAGCTAATTGGAGCTTGTCTGTATCTTTATTTTGCTTTCTGTATTGTATGTACAGTATGTATACATACTGTGTGTGTTTTGTATGGATAATGTTTGTTAGGAGCAGGCGCCTGAAATAAAGACTAAATCAATGAATAACTAAGCACATAAATAAATATTAGGTTACTTTATGAGCAATAAAATGGTGTAGTCTGTGTACAAATGTAAGCACACATTGTATTGAATGTACTCATGAAATGTGTTTTGTTTGCATTATGCAAATCACATTTCTGATGTCTTTAATGATTCATTATCTACGCTGGCCCTCTTTAGCATGCGCTCCTACGTTTGAGCACAATCCAGTGAAGACGGTCCTGGGGGCTAGAAATGGCCGTGTGGTGATCGAGTGTCGGCCCAAAGCAGCTCCCAAACCTCGCATCACTTGGAGCAAAGGCACCGAACTTCTCTCCGATTCAGCTAGGTGAGCAGTGGTGTGCAGAGTGGTGCTGTACAGTTTGCACTGTCCTGCATATCTGCAATTGTTCTTCTTTTTGCTGGGCACACGTAGCGGGACTGGCCAATATGAGCAAATGTCACTTACTGACTGACTGACTGACTGACTGACTGACTGACCTTGTTAAAAAGCCAATGTGCTACATTCTAGAGAATGTAGCACATCTAGTAGTGTGAATCTAGTGGTAATGCACCATGTAGACAGTAGGTGGCCCCGTGGTAATGCACCAATAGTGTTGGATCCACAAACTCCACAGAAGAAGACAGAAACATTTGCTCAAGCTGAGATCGCTTCAAACCCACACTGGTCTTCGGCCTATAGTGGTGTTGCGGGCTGACCTAGGCTTGCCTAGTTTTTACTTGTTCTTAGATTTGCATAGCCCTCTCACTGAGACGTCTGTGCCACAAGGCTATTCCTGCTACAGTCTACAGTCTCTCCCACATGCTCGGCTGCTTCAAGGGCCTTTACGGTGACAGTATTGCATTAATATGCTGGTTTGTTAGTGCTCTGCTCTGTGACAGCGGCTGACATTAAGATCACATGGACAGTGTTGTAAGCCCCCGCCCTGTGCTCCACACTTACAGAAGTAGTTACATCTGTGTTTATCTAGACACAAACACAAAGAGGGCAGCAGTCTGCGACGTGCACACAGAGAAAGTAGTGTGTAAAGTGGTGACAGACCAACTGGCATTGTGCTAGTTGTCAATGAATAATTGATACATTTCAAATACATTTAGTTTATGAAACACAACTGGAGGGGGTAAATGGCGGATGAGGCTACCAGCTCATCCATAATGATTATTTTTGCATTGATATCATGACGTCTTATCTTCTTCGCCCTCGGATGTTTATATTGTTTTATTGTATCCAACTCGCTGTGAATTCTCCGGACAATGTCTTGTTCTGTTTACATGAGCTACGTTCACACTGCACACAAATCTGGCACGTGTATATCTGATTTATTCGCCCCGAAGTGACTCGGGTCGGATCTTTTCATAGCAGTGTAAACAGCACAAATCACAAATCACACACTTTCATATGTGGTACTAAATCGGATACATATCTGATTCTTTTAAATGCAATCTCAATCTGAACAGTCAAATCAGAACTCATATGACTTTGACATCCCTCTAGACATTTACTGTGTGACTCGCCCTCGCTATCGTAATCAGGCACTCATGGCCAGTGTTGGTCAAAATGTGTTACCGCTGAGCGGGAGAAGTTGTAGTCCTACTCGCAAGTGTACATACAGTAGGCTCAATGAGGACATAGTCACTGAATGGTCAGAGCGAGGTGATAAAAGAGTGTTTGTTTATTGTTCGTTTGAGCATGCCGTGATCAGTTTACACTAGAATCTGATACCTGCCACATTTAACAGGTAATGTGAACAGCAAAACAAAAAAAAAATCGGATGTGACCACTAAATCGGAATTGAGATAAAGATTTTAGTCTGAACATAGCCATAACGGCTCAATCAGATATTACACTGACACTGTACTTGGGAGCTGTCAGTGCTGCAAATATCAGCCTCACATCCAATCAAAATCACACGCTCTTCAGGTTGTTCATCTGGGAGGACGGCAGTTTGGAGATCCTCAACGTCACAGTGGCCGATGAAGGGAGGTACACCTGCTTCGCTGACAATTACCTTGGCAAGGCCAATAGCACGGGCTCTTTGACCGTCACAGGTACGTCTTCAGTCAATGCCTCAGGAAGTCCTGCTATTAGAGACCCTGTTGGCCCGTGACCCGGAAGTGCTAATGAAGAAATAAACTAACTTACTATCTAGACTTTTTGTATCATAACTTCATTTGATTTTAAACCAAGTCTGTTTTATCAACCACGTGATCTGAAAAGAAGTGGGTTTCTGGGTTTTTAGTAGTAAGTAAGTACGTTTATTTATATAGTGCTTTTCACTTATATAGAATCACAAAGTGCTTGACAATATACACCAACAAAATAGCCTTGTTGTGAGACCACCACATGTGTCATAGTGCAACATGGGACAAACAGCACAGCAAGTTCTTCATTCAGGTTATTCATTCACCTTAGCAACCTTCACAGGTGGTGGTTATATGGTATATGTCCTCTATCCTCTTTTGAGCCATTGACTTGTGTGGTTGATTTTGTTACCAGGAACACCCAGCTCCCCATAGCAACCCTAGTCAAATCCCAGATTATCACTACAGTACATGTTGGGTGTCTTTGCCTTTGTTTGTTGAATACTGTGTCAATTCTTCTGAATGTATTGCACTTTACTGCCCTCTTCTGGCCGAAAATGCTTATTACACTGCATCCTTTCCATTGCAATAGGACTGCTTCACACTAATGTTTAACCTCTATACCTGTATAAATGTTGGACATCACATTTACATTGTCTGAGTATAATGTTCCCACAAGCTGGTTGTTCTCTCGCTCACGCTGTGACAACAAAGCTGAGAGTCTTTCTGTTTCTTCTTGTGTGTCGCTAGACGCCACCAGGATCACCCTGGCTCCTTCTAACGCTGATGTGACAGTTGGAGAAAACACCCAGATGCAGTGCGCTGCATCACATGACGCCTCCCTTGACATTACCTTTGTCTGGTCCCTGGACGGCCGGATTATCGACGTGCACAGAGACAGCATGCACTACGAACGAGCCTCGGTGAGAAGACGTCACATAGTTAAATTGGGTTTTCTTTCACAACCCAACCGCACCTTTCTCTTGTCTTAAACACGGAGGTCTTCCAAGTCAGATAGCATAATTATGGACATTTGAGGTCATGGTTGAGCTCTGTAGTGTTTTCATTGAGAAGCTATTCCGCATGCTTGCTTCAAGTGTCCTAAAACGAATGGTGCTATTTCGCCGTATTTCAGTTTAATAGCAATTTCCGCTCACATCTATTATCGGTGGCTCTCTCTAGTGCAGCCATAACCATAAGCAGCGGTTAGCATTTTTCAAGTGTCACTCCGTCTGCTGGCCAAACGCCATATCGTGATTATGATTGATGATAGCCAGTTTCAATACACAAGTAATTTTCCCCTCATAAAATTTTTGTTTTTTTAAATGCCGTGTTCCAGTTTATGCTCTTTATGTGGTATCAGTGAAGCCAGCTTGACTCATATACAATGAGTTAACTATAGCTGTGCACCATGGGAAAATATAGGCTTTCATACACATTTAACCTTGGTTTGGCTGCCTGTAATGAATATGTTGTATTAGAAACTCTCCTCCCGTTTGCCTTATTGAGACATGTAGAGCCTCATGCAGTGAAAGCTGCTTCATTAATTGGACATTCAGGTTTGATTTCTCAATCCTAATCTCTCCGACCTTGGCGAGCTAAAGAGGCTCTCGACGACTCTGTTTAGCCAGTCAGCCAATTGACTGTGTTTTCAGGCTGTCACAACGTATTTCGGTGACGTTCTAGGAAAAGAGATGAAATGTCCAACATGGCCAAAGTGCTACGAAGACATCGGGAGTATTGGCGTTGGTTGTAAGAGTACCGTCTACATGTTTCCTGCAGAATGGGAGCTCAAACGGCGAACTGCTGATTAGGAACGCTCAGCTGAAGCACGCTGGCCTCTACGCCTGTACTGCCCAGACCCCTGTGGACAATGTGACAGCCTCCGCCCACCTGGTCGTCAGGGGTGAGCTATGACTCACACTGCACGCACACACATGCATGTGAGAGCAAACAGACAGACAGACGCACACACACACACACACACACTTAGGTGTGTTTTCCCAGTTTTCACAGCTAATGTGTCAACCCTGTTGTCCAAAAAAGGAGCTAAATATTTTTGAAGGAAATCCCTCATTTCCCAAAGCTAAGACAGCTGGAAGACACATAGACAGAGAAGGTGTGGACTCATAAACAGCCTCACTCCCAAGAAAAACAACCACTAGCTTAGTTCCTGAATTATTTATTTAAAAATAAAATGAATTCCAGTGGCTATACATCTGCATAGCTAAATACAGTTGGTTAAAAATATTCTTCCAATATGATGGGTTACCAAAATAGTAAACGTAAATGATGGTGCCACTGTTTTTACAGCCAAATCATGTTTTGATCTCGTCCTTTTGTTCTGATTGAAGTATAATGCAGACACTGTATGCTCCTGCGTTTACGATGATTGAACCTGGAGCAACACCAACTACATGTGCCAACGCTCATTGTCCCCGTATCTGACACCTGCCTGTTTGCACACCGACGCCTAAAGAAAGCGCATGTGTAAATGTCAGATCTTTCACCACTCACTTGATCGCCGGTGCCGCTGATTGCATGACTTGTTCCTGCACCCTCTTCTTGGATAACAAGTACAAACGGAACCCCCTCCCCCAATGTACACTGAACTTTTTACATGTTGTACTGTGTGCTTCTCGGATGGCTCACCAGCGTGTCCACCTTCAGCTTGCCTTACACAGCTCCCACCGGGCCCATAACAGGCCCAGTGTTAGTGGACAAAGGGCTTCTTCAGATAGCGCCCTGACGGCTCCACAGCTCCATCCGGTCTCCGTTGATCCCCATTGGCCCTGAGCAGCGCTGCTGCCTTCCAGAGCAGCCGCTGACTGACGTCCAGGTGAAAGCACCGCGGCTGGCACTGACGTCTCGTTTTTTTCTTCTCTCCCCACCGGAGAGAGGAACCAAAATACGGGGGTGGGGCCTGCTCCTAATGGAGTGCCAAATGCCGGAGAGTGGAGGGGATGAAAGACGGCCATTTATCACAGAAGATGAGGAAGTGGATCTGATACAAGAGATTAGCCCGAGCTGAAAACACACTTCCACACCTGTAGCTTGTTAGTTTTAGGGCTTTGGAGAAGAGCTGAGGTTATTTTCCCCCTGTACACCGACCGGGCAGGGCTGTTATTTTAGTGTAATCTTACAGTCTAGCTTCGCTAGCTGACCGCTTCACTTTATTGACTTGTCTTTTGTGCTTGTTGTCAGTGTGCCATTCACAGGAAGCCTTGGCAGCTGGCCTTATCACTCAAACACAGGCATTTTTTTTTTTTTTTTTGTGTCATATGGCGGTCTCATGTCTACATGGATGTATAAACTACATGCTCATACAACAATGCTCTTTAACTGAATTTAAAAGTAGAAAACATAGTTAAAAAATGTCTTTCAGAGAGAATACAGTAGTGGCCAAATACTGACCATTATTATGGTAGTAATCGTCATTACTTTGTAGATTAATTCTTACATACAGAACGTTGAAAAAAAGATTAGTCTAGTTTAGTTGGAAAGCTAACCGGAACACCATCTGGGATTCCTATTAAGCTGGCGTTATTCTCTAGAGGAAGGGAGAGGAGAGGAGTAGAACCACAACAGCATGTGCCTTAAGCTTTGTTAATGTTTGTCAATGGGCTTTAATGGGCTTTAAACCTGGCCTAGTTCATCAGTTGATCAATGTATTTAAAATGGGCTTACAAGTGCCACTGTTTTGGGTTTGATGTGCTGTGTGGGATATGAATGGAACAGCTGTAGACAATGCTGTTTAGTGCTTTAATGGCTGAATGAATGAAGAACATGAAAAGAACAAAGTGGAATTGAGTATCTGCCACAACGACATGTTGAGCATATATGTATAAGCTTTTGAATGATGTTCAAATTATGTTCTAGTTGAGCAAAACTATGACCAGTTGATATAACCTGGTCCTGGCTAAATCCCAGTTTAACCAATGGTGGAATGTTGAAGCCCCTTATTACATTTGCCTTGATCCCTTCCCATAATTGCCAAAAAACAAAATTTGAGTGGACATTTCATTTACTTTCTTGGTGGTACGTTAAGCCTTGCTTCAATCACGCCGTTATTAATCACAGGCTATAGGTGTGTGTGTGTGTGTGTGTGTGTGAGAAGGTTAATATGCGGTCTCTGTCTCCTCTCATCAGGTCCACCCGGTCCCCCAGGGGGGGTGAGAGTGGTGGAGACCACCGACAAGAGCGTGAGGCTGAAGTGGAGCCGCGGTGCAGACAACCACAGCCCCATCTCTAAATACACCATCCAGTACAGGGACTCCTTCACTAAAGACGTCTGGAAGGACGCCACGACATGTATGTCCTCCGGCACACGGGCTTGCTCAAAAACAAAGCGTCTGGACGCCTCTGGTTTGATAATAACCCCTGTACCATTTGATAGGGAGATAATGCAGCAGGCATGTCTGCTGGATAGCATTTCACAAAGATGAGTCAAATGCAACCACAATCCCTCAGGAATATAGTTAATTCTAAAAATGGACATTTTCTGTTATGTTACGGATGTATCGCTTGCTAAATTCTACCACGGAGGGCTCTGTAGTGTATACAGCGCTATTTCAGCAGAGCTCGCTATTTTCTGCAATGGTTGGCAGCGTCATAGTTGACCTATTGTGTTCAGCTCCTGCAGATGTGGAGGGGAATGCGGAGGAAGCCACCGTGGTTGAATTGATCCCATGGACCGAGTATGAGTTCAGAATGATAGCCACCAACACTCTGGGCACCGGAGAGGCCAGCACGCCCTCCCCTAAAGTCACAATGGAGGAGGCAGGTGAGGTCACGGCCCTTCCTTTGGCTTCTAATGTCATAACATGAGATTATGGGACTTGCATTAAAGGTCAGAGTCACTCCAAAGGTAGTGGAAATGCGGTAGTATGATTAAGGTTTATTCACTGTTTATTGACTGAATTAAAGTATCAGTGCAAATGACTCAGCAAAAAACCCATAGCTTTGTAGTTACTGTTGCAGAAGCTTGGTGCCAAAGCCACCGCATAAACCTCGATGGGCACTTTGGTTGAAATCGTACACTGACACTCGATTATGAAATGGAAATCACAGACCTACAGTAACCCCTCTTTAAACAGTAATCCTGGTCAGATTTTAGACTGAGCAGCTGGAATGGAGAAGAAACTAGAGCTCCTGCTGCCTCAACGGCATATAATTCCCCAAGAACTTTAAGGTGTTGGCCTTGGCACAACCGCGGACATGGATATCGTGCTTGCGGAAGAAAGGCTATTTCAGTAGTGCAGCCAGCAATGGGGTACGACCTGTGTGGTTTTGGCCTTTTTTGTGTGGAATTTGGGCTCAGAGCTCTACCGTTTGCTCTCATTGTAGTTCCTGTGGTGGCTCCCTCAGACGTAGGTGGGGGAGGAGGGTCCAGCAAGGAGCTGACCATCACTTGGACGGTAGGTCTGAGCTTCACTTCTTCTTTCCACATCAGTGGGAAAATGCCACAACCTCAGGAATCCCGCTGTTCCTTATGCAGCATGCAGGGAAGGAATATTAGTTGGGCATTATTAAAGGGCTCCCTTACAAAATAATCAAAATGTTATTTTTGTGTTGTCTGAAGAGATGTGAAAGAGCTGGAATATTTGATAATGTGACATTGTCACTCATGTTTCAATAAAGTTAAAACCAACTCAAATTGTATTTTAAGCTTGAAGGGTGAAACGTATGTTGGAAATTGGAATTCGTAGGCTGACACCGTAAAGAAACTTAATTTGGCAGTGAGTGCTGGAAAATACAGATATTTTAATCTACATAGTTTATGACTTTTTTAAACTACTGATGTGTGGACCATAAATGACTAAAGACTGCATGTGTCCATGTGTGAACAGTTCTTAATATTGTTTTATGAACTAGGAACCATGTGATGGGGGGGTTTGTGCCTCCAGGTGTTACCTTTCTAAAACCATTTACTTTCAATATTCGAGTGTTGTATACTGGTCATAATTCATAAAACCTTCATAAAGACAGATACCACTGGGAGACATGCATTGAAACCACACATGCACACGCACGCGCGCAGAAAACATTAAAGTGAATGATAAAGCGCCGTTTCTCTGCCTCACTGTGTGATAGATTGCTAGTTTTAATGTGCAAATTGCTTTTACTTGGCTCAAGCCTGGCGGTTGGGTTCCAGGGCAGCTGGTGCTCGGGTGAAGTGTTTAGAAGTTAGCGTGCTCTGACAGAGGACATATGGGGTGGCGCTGAGGGCAGGAGATGAGCTAGAGCTAGCTGCATGTCGCTGCTTTGTGAATAATGCTCCCTCTCAAGTCACGTGTGAATAGTTGATGAACGACCCCGTTTACTTGGTCTGGATCCTGTATAGATCAACCATATATTAACAGTAGTTGATAAAGGTATCCACAGCATAACACAGTATTATTATTTAAATGCTCACACCCATGTTGGCAGCCTGTGGAACCGCAGTACTACTACGGGCGTAACTTCGGATACATCGTGACCTTCAAAGCCCACAAGGAGTATGATTGGAGGATTGTGACAGTAGCCGATCCCCATGCCCGGCACTACATCCACAAAGACTCCTTCATCCCCCCATATACTGAGTTTGCGGTCAAGATCAAAGCCTTCAACATTAAAGGAGAGGGACCCTACAGCCACACCGCTGTCATTTATTCTGCACAGGACGGTAAGCATGGGGGAAATCTTCTGAGTCCGACATGTTTTGTATAGGTTTGCTTTGAATAGGGATGCAATATATGTGTGTTATATTTAATTAATTTAAAGCTGATTTGTTTACTCACCTCCAAGTTCTCTCTTTTTCTATTAAAAACAAACACGTGTGCACTCGCACAGACATACAGGCGCACGCACGTACACACACACACACACACGCTTATATCGATTATTGAAAATCTAAAGTCATGTGAGTGCCTGAGCCAATCAGTGACAGGGAGGGCTGAGTTGCACACGCAAAAGACAGAGATATCTTTGTGCCACCATCCTGATCTCCTGAGCTTCGGTTTGACTTTGCTGCGATTGTCAGTTTGGACAGGCTTTAGGTACAGGCCAGTCGGTGTCGTGCTGGCTGGAACCGGACACGGGATATATTGATTGATTGGTCCTTTCAGAGATTCATTGTGTGCCATACAGCACTCCTCAGACAGACATTTAGTTACATTAGACAAGACAATCAATAGGAGCAACACCCTAGACAATGACCAAGCACCTCACCATTTGAACCTATGACAAACTGTTCATCCAGTCACCTGCCAAGTATCTTTTTAGAAGTGTCTGCCCTTTTTTAAATGGACGTCTTCCAAGATGGTTTTGTGCAACAAACCATCTGGCACGCCAAGTTAGTGCAGAGAGACTGAAGGCAGTATTGAACGTCAGACCAGCTTTTCTGTATAACTCTTACGTTTAGTACGTTAGTAATGTGTTATTCACATCTTTCCCGCGGCTTTGCGGAGAAGAACAGAGAAGAATGTCAAAAGGAGCTCTCTCCTTAACAGTATCTCAAATCAGCTTGGCCCCATGAGTGATGAGTGGTTAACACAGTTTTCATCTGTCAGTGTAACTTACTTATCACAAGTGAGGCTCCAGCTAATATCCGTGCTTATTTATAAATGTGAGGAATTTTAATACCCCTTGGGAAGTCGGCCGCCCCCACCCTTCTCTCACTTGCTGGGGAGATTATCATGATCTATGTTGCATGAACCAGAAAGCTGATAATTTGCCCAAGGATGCAAAGCATTTAGCCTACTTATTAACTTCCACTGACAGACAGTTGAGATAACTGGCTATCCACTGGTAACCCAGGTACATAGATTCAGGAAGATGCCTAGTTGCCATGGTAACACACTTTGGGCTCAGGTGCGTTTCTGATTCTGTGTGTTTGTTTTTTTTTTAAATGCAGACGGCAAATATCGTAAAAGTATATCCAAAGAGAGAGCTCTCTGTCATGCTCGGCAGCATAGTGGCCCAGTTGATAGGACGGTGGCCTCACAGCAAAAAGGTCCCAGCCTTTCTGTATGGAGTTTGCATGTCCGGTCCGTGTCTGTGTGGGTCTCCAGTTTCCTCCACTATCAAAAAACATTTTAGGTTAATTCTCCAGTCAGTGCCATCTGACTAGAGATGCTGCCAACAATCTAGAGTTGGGCGCTGCACCGTGGTTGCCCACTGCTCCTTTGAGGGATGGGTTAAATGCAGAGGATTAGTTCCGTTACATGTATGTGAAAATAAAATAAAAGCATCACCTATTTATGCAATTAATTTAAGGGATCGTTGTTTTGTGGGTATGTGTTTGAAATAAGTCCAGTGAAAGAATGATGGCTTGCTGGTACCGTGCCAATGCAGGGATGTATCATTCAAGGACAGTTTCCTGGAACAGATATACCAGACCTTTGTGCCACTGGCTGGCACGGTAACTCAGGAAGACGTCTGCTGGAACAGTGAAAGAATGTAGACAAGATACTCCTGTCACTGCTCTTGATCCACGTGATAAATGTACATTAGAATTATACATGAGCCACTGCTAATTACTGCAGGACATTAGCAAGTATGGGTGTAAGAATATATCGATACACCTGAGTATTACGATATTATGTTGAGCGATACTGTATCGATCCTCTAAAACATTTTATCGATAAAAAAATTAATGTACAACGTGCAAAATACATAAATCTTAAAGAGAGGAAAGATGCTTGTTACCAGATTTAGCTTAAAGCTAATATCCATCTGCAGCCCCTGAGCAAGTTAACATAAGGGCTTCTGTTATTATTTGCAGCGGCACCACAGAAATTGCAATATATTGCCTAGGGCTGGCCCCAAATATTCAATTATTCGGATATTCGTTCATTGGGTATATATTCGATTTAAATATTGGGATTCGAGTATTTGTTTTTTCACATTATGCATGCATGTTTTCCCATTAATCTCTCATGTTGAAATGTAATTGCCTGCCCTACACTGTGTCATCAACACATTTGATTGCAATTGGCTCGGTTTATAAGAAGAGAGTGAGGCTATTCATTCAACACACACTCTTATTGGTTAATACAGGAGATATATGCTCTTTGACAGCGCTGACTGGCTCAGTTAATGTGTCAATCAAAGTAGCCATTTTGAGTGCATGGCTATGTTTACATGTGTGCTCACTGAAGCTAGGAATCGAAGATTACTTCTGTTATACTTCTTAATTATAGTTGAGTGTTTTAAATGGTGTTAAAAAAAAGAGTATTCGAATTCTCGTTCGGAAATACCAGCAAGCATTCGAAACCTGTAAAATGGTATTCAGGGCTGCCCTAATATCGCCTTGTTACCAGTATCCCAATTAATCGCAATATATCGAATTGTGGCCCCAGTATCATGATACAGTAGTTATCATATAGCCAGATTCTTAATACAAAGCCCTATTAGCAAGGCTGGGCTATTTAAGCACAACACCATAAACCAGGAAGATCTAGATTATTTATGAACAGCGTCGGTCAGTGTTGTTTTTCTTTACGTGGGGAGAATGAAACACGTTTATTAGTTAGCAAAACAGATCACTTTTGAAGAGCATGTCAGTAATCTATTTTGTCATGCTATGCCTCTCAACAGCTCCATCTGAAGCCCCTACCAGTTTAGAGGGGAGAAGCCTGTCTGCCACAGATGCGATTGTGTGGTGGCAACCCATCACAGTGGACAATGTAGATAGATATCAGGTGAGTCAAATGTGGCTGAGCTGCCATGTCTACCTGAGAAAGGGGCTGTATATTACCCATGTGTATCCAGTCTGGGTGGAATAACATTGTCAGATGCCTGTCAGACCTACAGTATATGTATATTCCACTGTTGACCTGGTACTGTAATTTACTGCAGGTCAATATTTTATGTAATAATAATTACATAATTATTAACCGCAGTTTATTCAATGTTACGTCATCGGGTTGAAGGCATGTTTATGTTTAAAAAACATTTTTTAACATAAACACCAACCACTTCAATATACCAGTATTATATCCAATAGTCAGTAAGGTAAAAAACATTGGCGCGGTACAAGTAGGCTGCACATTCTCGCTAGATCACCATTAAGATTAAAGTGAGTTTTTTTTAAACAATGTAAGAACTGCACAAATTGCATGCATATCATATTCAACACATATGTTTTAATTCTTAAATAGTAGGCTAGGTTTATTTAGAGACTATTAATAAAGCTATATTTTGGTTAATCTACATGGTTTGTTTACTGTTCTGTTCTCATGGTTGCCTCAAAATCAGATGCTTAGTATTAGTAGTAGGGATGATGAGAGGCGGGCGGGCCATGGTTAGGACCTTTTCAGATTGTCCTAGTACCATAGCAAAAAATGATTGCTTTGGATGTATAGTTAATATCCCAGGATTATCTTAAAAATAATAATAAAAATAGAAAAAAAAAAAAAGAAAAAAAAAAGTAACCCATAGACTGCACCCGTATGAGCGGCAGAGCTGCCAAAATCAGTGTGTTAACCGCTGTTAATAGCCGGGAAATTACGGTACCCGTAAAGTCAAATAGCAGCTGCAGGTTTGAGGAAACTGAAAAAAATGTCTTGATTATTGATTATTAATTATTTAATAATGTATGTAATATATTGTATTTCTAATACATTGTTTGAGGTGATTCAATGATGTCTGCTTACCTGATAGTTTGTTTAATGTAGTGGTTGTTGCCTATAATAAGCCGAACTAGATGGGGAAAAACACCTCCAATGGCCCGCATGTACTGTAAAGCATGCGACCATTTGCTTTGCTGTACAGTACTGTAGGTGTCGTCAAACTGTACAAAACAAGTATTTCCAGCTTTTAGGAATAAGCACTTTCTTGTTTAGGCTATCAGCAATGATGTTTAAGATTGAATGAGATATTGTTATGGTGTCAGCCCTTATGACATGGAGATATAATTATTCTATCAGAATGTTGTTTGCTTCCAATTGCCGGTGTCTGACAATCAATCAATCAATCAATCAATCAATCAATCTTTATTTATATAGCACTTTTCATACAAATTCATGTAACACAAA
>JAODLL010077601.1:0-15977 GCA_026546735.1 Forbesichthys agassizii | reverse complement strand
CCCTACACAATCTGGCTCCCTCCTACCTCTCTGACCTTCTCCTGCCATAGACTCCCTACCGATCACTCCGCTCCTCCTCCTC
Organism: Forbesichthys agassizii; assembly: GCA_026546735.1. Lineage (NCBI taxonomy): Eukaryota > Metazoa > Chordata > Actinopteri > Percopsiformes > Amblyopsidae > Forbesichthys > Forbesichthys agassizii. The sequence continues at coordinate 15,895 of JAODLL010077601.1, read as the reverse complement.
TCACCCCCCCCCCCATTCCAACTCTCCACCATGGGGCTTGGGCCTTCAGCTGCTCTGCCCCCAGATTCTGGAACGCACTTCCACTGCAGAGTCATCATGCCACCACACTCCCCTCATTTGCTAAGCTCCTCAAAACCCACCTCTTCAAGGTTACCTATGACCTTTGACCCTTTGTTCCGCTCTCACCTGACTCTCTCGCCCTTCCAACAAGCATGTATGATTTTATTTTGTATAGATTTTTCAGATCATTTATTAGTATTTATAGTTCAGACAACTTTTTTATATCTATGTATTTGCAATGTAAGATGTCCTTGAGTGTCCCAAATAAAATATATTATTATTAATAATAACAATAATAACAAAATGTGTATTAGCTTACAATAGCTTGTAATAGTTGACTTTACCTTTCAGAAAGCTTGTGACTGGCTAAGATATTAGGGTATCATACCAAAAATCATACCAAAAAGATGTGCTTTTAGACAGAATACCACCTTGCTTCTGGTGGCTAGTTACTGGCTGTGCATCCTTATGGGTACAGCGTTTATGGTATTAAACTGAAGCTGCTTTTTTTCAGCACGCACGTCCTCTATCTAACTCATATTGGTGCACTCCTTACATCTCTGTGGGGGTCTTTCTGCATTCAGCACCAATGAAACAGTAAAATGTTTCCCTCCTGCCCTGTGGTATGACAACACCATGTCACCACATGTAACTAGACATGAAAACAGGTAAGTGTATAAGAACGTGCGTATTGTGAACTGTCCCTTAAACGGATTGTTCATTGTCTCTCTCCATTTACTCTGGCCTCTTTCTCTCTTTTGGCCCTCCATCGCAAGGCTTGGTGGTTTGTTCCCACCGTGCCTGTGGTATCATAGTTTCATTCTTCCTAAACCATCTGAGGTCCCATTTCCCCACACTGACATATGTTGTCCATTACATCCCCAGAGGTTGATGGGCCCTCTCCCTGCTTAGTGTTTACCAGCCATTGTGTGTGGAATCCCAGTGTCCGTGGCTCCACGGGCGCCTGGGGTTTTCTGACTTGAGTTAGCTTCCAACTAGCGGGCAGCAATCTCACTGGCCAGATTGCTTTCTGTGGCTCTCTCTCTCAAGTCTGTCTGCGACGCCATCGCTATCTCTCTTGTAGAAATGGGTATCTGCCATTCCGCGTCGACGGCAACTTGATGGCTCCTGTCGAGATTGCGGCTTGCGTGTGTTTCTGCGCACGCTCGTCGTATGGTGCGTGCGTGCGTGTGCTCCTAGTTGATATCAAAGTGACAGTGAGGTTTATTTAAAATAACACTCATGTTTCATATAAATGTCTGTTCTACTGCTATTGCTAATGCACTGAGGTAATACAATAATGAATCTGCCTGCTGCTCATTCATGAAACCCTTTCAAGGCAAATTGCATAAAGAATGCCCTCAAACAGCAGCGCTGGTCCCTCAGACATAGGCAGAGGTGTTCAGAGTGAAAGCGCTCCCATTGGCCCATTCTGCCCCTACCTGGTTTTAAATTGGTCCCTTACCACTCACTTACTGTAGCATTTGGCCAATTACCTCAACAGGGAAGTGACTGGAAAGTCAAAGACTGTAGCTTTACCTGCAGGTGTAATGGTAGACCGGTTAATGTCTGGCGAGATTAACTGGTCTTTTACGGCTGAATAACCGAAAGTTATTCCTTGACAGTGTAAGCGGATAAGGTTGCAGTGCCATAGGCGCACAAGTGGCCATTAACTCAGCACGCTGTCTACACAGACAGGCACAACACGGGAACAGTCCACTGGACAGATTACACATAATTACCTCGTAACGCCTGTTGAGGATGTCTGCATCTGTGTATGTGGCTTGTGTGCCCATGCGTAGCCTGTCGCATGTGCGGACGTGTGTTTGCGTGCGCTTGGCGCGACAGCGATGGCACATCAGTCACCAAATGAGTTTTGTCACGCCACACCTGTCCTCGTTACGCACCATAATCTGGCCAGATAAATCACATTACGGTTCGCCTGTGCGACCGCGCCATCCACGGCCCGCTAGCACAGCACAGCACAGGCCAACATAATAAGTTTCAATTAGAGGGAGGGAGGGAAGGAGGGATAGAGAGGGAGGGGGGGAAGAGAGCGTTCATTATCTGTTTTTTTTCTCCCAAATCCAGGAGGTGATTTTTCTTCATTATAATTGTGTGTCGTCACATTAAGCTAATTGCGTGTGTCTGTGCATATGTGCGCCTGTGTGTGTAATTGCGTGTTTATGTGGACATGATTGCAGGTGTGTCTGTGTTTGTGTGTGCGTGTGTGTGTGTCTAATTGTACTGTGTATGTGTGTTGTGCGGCCATGGGTGTGTCTGCGTGCGCTTGTGTTGCCGTACTGCTGACGGCTCACGGTGGTATATTTAGAGAGGGTCGTCATTCCTATTCTCATCTGGATGTTTCACCCCTCCTCTGTGCAGCTGTTCCCCGAGACGGGGCCTCGGCAGGGGGGCACCCGGCTCACCATCCTGGGGGAGAACCTGGGCCTGCAGTTCAGGGACATCCAGTCAGGCGTCAAGTTGGGCAAGGTGCCCTGTAGGCCCATTCCAGACGAGTACATCAGCGCTGAGAAGTGAGACACGCACACACACACACACGTACACACACACAAGCACTTGCAGCACGCACACACACACACACACCACACACACAAGTACATGCACGCTCGCACACCAACACACACACACAAGTATGCACACGCACCACACACACACACTAGAGATGGTACCAATACTGGGATCAGTAATCAGTCCGATACTGACTTAAATAGCTGGATCAGTATCGGTGACAGTTGTAACAAATCTATGGGGCTAATCCAATTAAATTAATTTACTACTCTAAAGCATCAGCCATGTCAAACCTACCCAGGCCACACACTCAACAGCAGCTTAATAAAATGCAAGTCAAATGCAAGTCCTAAAATATTACTACTACTGTCATTTCTTAACCTGCTGCTGATAGTGTGGCCTGGGTAGGTTAGACATATCTGATGCTTGACAGTAGACCTACACGTGCAAATTAATTTATTAGCCCCATGGAAAGGGTTACAACACTATCCTAGCCATGGCAATGTGTGTCAAATGTTGGGGGTTCCACTTCTAGAGGAGCACTCTATGCTAAGGAATGGTGGACAGCGAGCATCACCAAGTGCCACGTGGGCACTAAAAGGCTACTAGTTCAGCCCTGAGCTCTGCTGCCTTACAAACCTGTCTTCCTTCAGCGGCACCAGGATGTCTTCTGACTTTTACATACCTTCAACCTTTCCTTCCTCTCCAGCACATACACACAGCCCCTACCTGTTCTCCTGCCACTGTGCCTACCCTTGCTCCTCTGTGGCTCCACCGCCAGTCAGGAAATGAGTTCACCCCAATCAAACAAGCTCTCCGATGAGGAATGACGCACTTAGAGCTCGGGAGCTTCCCTATGCAAATGTTGTGGACGTGCGCTGGGCCCGTCGACAACTCCCATTTATCTGCGTGTCCTCCACACCAACGTTCCGTGAACTTCTTTTCTCTTTGCGGAGCTGCTTCACATGAAGCCCAACTGTACTTAGAAATGCAGGGAGAAATCACGTTGGACTGTATCGCCGTACTGTTTGGAGAACTTAACGTGAGCGTGCAGCCACAAAACATACTGAGAGTGAGTTATGAAGTGCAAAATAAATCGAAAAAACATAAAAGATAGGACACAAGTTTTCGCTAAACATGCTGTGAAAATCGCAGGTAAGCACGGCACACAAAACTTCGAAAGCTCTCGGTCCTGTCAGGCCGCTGTCCACCCGCACAGGTATTATACAGCCCCTGCATGATTGTAATTTCCCTGACCCTTCTGTCATTGTTGCTCCTGTTAGGGAGGGTCAACTGACACATACATTTTATTAAAGGTGTAGTAACCAATTGTAAGCAATGTTTCTCTACATTTCAGTGGGGCAGTTTGCCATTTAGCTGCGCCCTACTTCAGCCTGAGAGAACATACTAGTAACGCTACAGGCCCATGTGGGTGGGCTCAACAGTATGGCCGTGATACTGTAGTCTTTGTCGTTCCTGTCCATTTACAGTGTAACGCCATGTCCGTTCACAGGATAGTGTGTCTGCTAAACGACGCCACAAGCTACCGTATCCAAGACGCCTTGGTGGAGGTGTGTGTGAGGGACTGTGTCAACGACTACCGAGCACTCTCACCCAGATCCTTCACGTTTGTAGTAAGGACCATTACACACGCCGCACGCACACACGCACACACACACACACGCACACTCACACTCACACTCACACACTCACACCAGTCCATGCAGGGTTGGTGATTGTGCTTGGTGTGCTTCCATTCATGAATGAATTCAAGTTTTTCAAGTTTTGAAATATATATGCACATACTGTATATGTATATATGTATGTAAGTACTGTATATACCACAGCCAATTTAAATGTTACATAACAGTAGCTATAGATACATTCCTTGCTTACTTTGTCTACGTTACGGTGTAAACAACACTATCTTCCTGTGTCTTTGTATATGCCTCATGTTGTATTCTCTCCATGTGTGGTGCCCAGACCCCATACTTCACCCGCATCCAGCCGTCTCAGGGGCCTATCTCAGGGGGCACCAGGGTCACCATCGAGGGCAACCATCTCAACGCGGGCAGCTACGTGTCGGTCACCATAGGAACACTGCCCTGCTACTTCAAAAGGTCAGGAGAGCGTGGACCAGGGCTGCAAGCCAATGATGATCGTCATGATCATGGCTGTGTTTTAGATTATTTTATCTGTGTGGCAAATGTAGAGCATGAAATGGCAGTGGAATGCTAAATATGTTTACCCAGCAGTCTGATGCATCACATATAATACAGAATTAAGGCATTAACATTGTGTTCTGTGGCATAAAACTGATTACATGATACACTTGAAAAACAAAAACATGTTTACATGCTTATTCCTTAGATTTTTAATGACAAATCCATTGTTTGATGAATCACTTCACCTAATTATACATGTTGGCTCAAGAGTAGCAGTGTGTTATAGTGACTGTAAAGAAGGCAGGCCGGAAGGATATATGCTGTATAATATACCATACATTCTGCATCACCTCACTTCAGAAAGTAATAGGGGGTGTTAAAGTGCCAACACACACACACACACGCGCAAACACACACACGCACAATGTTTGCTTTTGCACAGGCTCGCCTCCTGTGCTGGGCTTGAAATCATGCTAAAGCCACAGTTGCCTCCATGTCAAACGTGTGGATTAGCTGCTGGCGGCTAATCTTTGCCGAGGCGAATCCCCGCTAGGTCTGATGTCACAGCAATCATTTCTCCACTGTTAGCCTCTTCACTGCAATCCCACTTCAACACAGCTGTATGCTTGCTGTGTGGGTGTGTGTGTGTGTGAATAGGTGCGTTTCTGATTGGTGTGTGTTTGTGTGCATCCAAGTGTTATTGTATGTCTCTCCGTGTGTGTGTGTTGCTGTGTGTGCTTATGATGGTCGCTGAAGCGTGGGCTCCTTGTGAATGGGGTTGCCATGGTTACGGGCAGAGGGACCCTGCGAGGGGAGAAATTGACGACCTGTCTCTTCCTTTCATTCCCTCTGTGTGTGTGTGTGTGGATGTGTTTGTGTACACACACACACACACACACACACACACACACACACACACACTATGATAGAATTGCAGTCGCCTCTCAAGTGTGCTTAAAACAGTCCATGTTCCATAATGTGGTTGTTGGACTGCATTAGAAAATATTATTTTATGGCACATGGGCAAACATGCTCACACTAACACACTATGGGCTAGTTTCCAACTCCCATAAGCTCCCATCTAAATACATACATAACAGACCAAAACAAAAACAAAGGCCACAATTACCTGAAAACCATAACATTTAAAGCTTAACGGGATAAAGGCGGCCCCTCTGGTGAAAAGATTCTACTGCACTCTCTGTTTTCTTTATTTACAGCCGAGTTGTTTTAATTTGACTTATTCACATATTTAACTACAGAAGTCACTTGCAGCATTGCCTATAATGGCTTGGCTGTAAAGCCGTTACCATAGTAACTCTCTTCACCATAGTACATTGATGTCTGCCACACAGCTGAATCTCTCCCTGTGTGTGTGTGTGTGTGTGTGTGTGTGTGTGTGTGTGTGTGTGTGTGTGTGTGTGTGTGGGGGGGGTGCGTTCACCCCTCCAGGAGGAACGCCCGTGAGATAGTGTGCGTGACTCCAGCTGGGCAGGCCCCGGGCAGCAGGAACATCCTGGTGGACATAGACGCCGCCGAGCTCAGGAACCCAGATGTCAAGTTCAACTACACTGAAGACCCCACAGTCCTCCGCATAGAGCCTGACTGGAGCATCGCGAGGTACGGCTCGCCTGTGTGCGCGTGCACGTGCGTGTGTGTGTGTGTGTGTGTGCGCATGCGTGTGCAAGCGTGTGACCTGACACGTCAGATGGTTTGTTACACACAAACACCTGGGAAGCAGTCCATTGAAGCTGTGCCTGCCCTGAAAAGGGCATTCAAAAGACACTTGGCAGGTGACTGGATGAAGTGACGGTCTGTCACTGACGGTTATCGTCACTCCTGAGCTACGCCCATAGCTGCCAGCACGACGCCTATTGGTCGGAGACACTGCGGAGCGTAGTCGAGCGCAACGATTTCACGCTGTCCAAACTGATTCTCACAGCCAAGTGAAATGGACGCTCGTGTCAGGACGGTCTCACGCGGCTTGGAGAGTCCCTCCCCTTGCATTGACTGACACACCTGGTTGAATATGTATTAATGTATTATCTTCCTATTCCTGATATACTTCTATATCTAGGCAGGAGGTCCGGCCACTTATATCAAAAGCCATCTCTAAGCTACTACACATAGTGATGTTGTGTGTTTTGACCAGTGAAAGCACTCCTGCTGTTTTGATGTGTACACCTTCCTTCTTTCCTTCCTTCCTTCCTTCCTTCCTTCCTTCCTTTCTTCCTTCATTCCTTCCTTCCTTCCTTCCTTCCTTCCTTCCTTCCTGTCCTCCTACACACCTAGCAGCAGCAGCAGCAGCAGCAGGAAGCAACAGCCTATTAGGACATAGTACTGATAAGTCTCACTCAATTCCCTTTGCCCAGTAGGACTAGCTGAATGACAGCTGCGGCTCAAGCACAGCTCTAAATCCCACGCTGTTTGTGTGTGTGTGTGTGTGTGTGTGTGTGTGTGTGTGTGTGTGTGTGTGTGAAAGGTTTCTGCTTCAAAAATATTGGCCAGCCCACCATATCCAAAGCACCCCAACAAAAAGAGTAATGGATCATACACACAATACGCTAACTCCCACCATGCCTTGATGTTTGGCCCCCGCTCCACACACATGCACACAGAAGGTCTCCAGACAGACAAGGTGCCTGTCCTTCCAGAGTCCCAGATGGACATGACTTTCACTAATACATTTCCCAGGGAGCTAGTGATCTCCAGACAATGTTGACTCAAGTAGAAAGCAACAACCAACGGCGTTGTATTCCCTTGTCAGCTCACACGCTAGTGTCTCGTCGCTGCGCTTTGTAGCGTGTTCATATCAAGGCCTGCGGTGAAGGCTGCTGAACGAACCAGGACAAACAATGCACTCTAAATAAGCCGCAGAAATGTAAAATTCAAAGTGACATTTAAGAGAGTAAATAAGTTAATGCCACCTACGAAAAGGCTAAATCTACTTTAACCCTTAGTTAGCCAGGAGTTGCTTTTAGTGTGGCTTGGCAAGCTACTTGTTAAAAGGCAAGCTAATTGTTAAATGTTACTTTGACGGACAGAGAGAACACATGGGCATGCGGGACACGGTTGAGATAAGGACAGGAGGCAGACAGACAGCGGGACGAGGAGGGGTTGAGTGACACGAGCAAAGAAACACACACTGAGACACTTTGACATCAGCCTCCGCGGTAGTCTACTTGTCACCTGCTGCCATGAGCCTGGAGTCGAGAGAGAGAGAGAGAGAGAGGCCGTTGTGAATCAGGCAAGGAACAGCAAGTCAGTCACAAAACGATTACGCATACAAAAATATATTTGGGAGAAAAATGGAAATGAGACACTCGAGGATGAAACAGAAAGAACATCCAAGTTTGAGTACAGAGAGAGAAGCAACAGCAGCTTCTTTAGACTACAATAACATAAATAAAACACTACATTTTATATTCCCCTTTGGAGATCAAATTAAAATACACCAAAATAGAATAGAAATGATTAATGTGTCTCTTAGGGGATCAGTGAAGTGCAATCATGTACATGAGAATAGAATGATTATTAAATATTAGCTCTTGAGGATCAGTACCGAGTAATAAGTTATGTTCTTATCAAATAGAATTGAGAGGATAGACTACAATATGAATACATTAGAGTCACACAGAATACGACAACAGGGGCCTAGCGCAGTAAACTAGTAAGCTTAGCTAGCTGTCAGCAACAAACATCTGCATTCACACTAGAAGCACTACGCCAATACTGTTATCCAGCGGGACTTAAACCGGGCAAGCTCCATTCCCCCGTAACCCGTAACAGGCAGCCTGCCAACAGAACACTTCTCCCTTGTGGAGTATAGTCTAGACAGACTGCCTCAAATCCTTTTGTCTGCGGCGGTTGTAAGACGCCGTGCGGCCTTCTTTATCGCACCTTCTACTGTTCTGCAGTTAATGTGAGCTGCTGCGGATTAGCGTGGCAGATAAACGCCTACTTGCGCTCATTCTGGAGACTACTATTGCTAAAGTGTGCCGGCGGACTGAGACAATGACGTTTTTTGCAGATTACGCTAATCTCTCTGGCTCTGTCTACCTTGTATCAACACACTTCCTGCTTTTAATGCTCTCGCACAGTAAGTCCCGTGATATCAAAGGTGTCAGATTAAATGCCTGAAGTCAAAACCTACCTGCGGACTTAATAAAGGACATGCATGTAGGATTTAAGAGCTATACATGTAGTGTCATTTGTTAGAAATGTCATAGACAGATATCAAATACTTTGTGAGAATATCTGATTTGGTCGGTAGCCCTTGCCTCTGTCAATTTTGCCAGATATGAAGACTGTTGACCAGTCAGAGCCTTATTTCCTGATTGGTCCAGTGAATCTTCCTTGCCTGTCAATCACAGCATGCAGAGCTATACAGTTGGTTTGTAAATGGTCTATGCAATGGCAGACTAACTGGGCGGAGCAAAGGAGGAGAGTGTAGGTTTTTGGGTTGTTGATTTACAAAATCATACTTTATATAATATATTTTAGCTAGCTGTCTAACTAGAGCATCTTTGAAATATATTATGGTTCTAAATCATGTGTATATTAAATCAATACTTCTAAATCAAGTGTATATTTCTTCTCTTATTTTTTAATTATTCCTGCATTATAGCCTATAGATCTTTCTCCCCTAAATAGAAGAAACAATATACTGAGAAAGTCATAAGAGAAAGTTACTTGGTAACATTACATAGCCCAAATACTAACAGAGAGAACAAACCATTGTAAGCAGCCAGAAAGCTGATCTCCCTGTAGATAACAAAACACGTCTTCACGGTAATCTTTTATAATACTGCTCATGTTACTTGCGTGGTCATTCAAGGCAATGATACGAGATGTTGAACTGGAGTCAGAAGAGCCTCCGTCCAGTTAGCACCGAGCTACACAGGGGACATAAAACCAGGAAGCAGAGGGTGTGCTCCTTTTAAACCACAGTCTCGTAAACAGATGCTAGTACAAGCTAACGCAACATAACAGACAGAGGTCTTTCCGCTCACACCCGTGTAGCATATAACCTAGACCTCCACAGAGCATACAGTAGGCCTATCACATGGTTTTTGTGTAATTGTGATGTTTGGTCTTTCCATGGCCACAAGATTTTATTTTGGCGTCACAATAAAGTAAATGAGTGCCTTAGTTGGTGGGTTAAATTAACATGACACACCAGATGATTTGTTACTCAAATGTGAAGCAGTCCATTGGTGCTGTTTGGAAAAGGGACGGCAAAATCAATACTTGGCATGTGATTGGATGAATTAGAACTATCTCTCACCGTCTATCACAGGATAACGTCACACTTAAACCATGCTTGGAGAGAGAGAGAGAGAGAGAGAGAGGGAGAGAGAGAGAGAAAGGGAGAGAAAGGGAGAGAGAGAGAACCTGCAGTGAGATGATTTCACCGGGACTATAATGCATGGCCTGGACACTTAGGGGTGTGAATAATATATCTCAGAGGCACAGACGTTACAGTAGCCTATACCATAACAAGATATATAGAGAGCCAGACGCTGCCTGAAAACCATATAAATCCAATTTAGGTGCAGAGACCAGTCCAACCTCAACCATGCTAGTCCATTACTGACAATGAGAGAGCTATTGTAAATGTCTCCAATTCATAGAATGTTGTGTAACATTTATGACCCAGTTTTAATATATCAATAATGTTGCTAGGTAAGAAGCAAAATGGAACTGTCCTTGGTCCAGAAAAAAATAGATTTCAGTTACTTGATTATAAAAACAAATGCATGTGAATTTAGTGATGGAATTTAAAAATGTATTAAGCAAATATGTTGATTTCAAAGCTTGTCTGGGGTGAAAATGTATTATATCTTCTTATTATCATGTGTTCTAGTGTGTATCTTGAAGTACACACAGACATCAAGTTCAGAATTTACATCTGGCTAAATTCTTCTTAATTCTTCAAGATACTAAAGTCTATACATTATTAAGTACATACTTTATTATATACACCATAGGCATTAATGGATCCCATACAGAACAAACAGCTAGACAACAGCTACAACGTGGTGTTGTCTAAGGTATATTACTTACCATACCTTCCCTACCAAACAGAGACCATGCAGAACTAGGTAGGAGATATCCAATGTACAGCTAGACAACAGCTACAACGTGGTGTTGTCTAAGGTATAATACTTACCATACCTTCCCTACCAAACAGAGACCATGCAGAACTAGGTAGGGGATATCCAATGTACAGCTACATTCGTTGTGATCATATTTTGGCCTCCATCATGCAGAGTCTGCATCTGGTGGAGATTGGCCCTTTCAGAGGGAGTTTGTAGGGACCGTTTGGGCACTTTGAGAGTACCCTTTATCTTTCTCCTTGTGTCTCCTTGTAGTGGTGGCACTCTGCTGACAGTTAGCGGAACCAACCTGGCAACCATCAGAGAGCCAAAGATCCGAGCCAAATATGGGCAGGCCGAGTCCTTCCACGTGAGTATTAGACATTGTCATCATCTCACACACAAACTCACACACAGACAGGGTGTCATTCTCTAGAACGCTTGCTAACTTCCAGCTCAAATCACAACAAACCTCTCCGAAGCTCCGCCTCACACATTGCAACACATTGTAGTTGTGAGCGGTGTTCGCCACTTTGTTTATGTTGCTATTTTCGGAGCCAGGGCTGTGTAGAAGTAATAGATTATGTTTTCAGCACACACATAGAATGGTAAAATAGCAGAATCCGGGGAGATATTTGGTGAATTTGACAAAAATGTGTACTAGCTTACAGTTAGTTTGCAATAGTTGACTGTACCTTTAAATAAATGTCAATCATCCGCATCAGCACATCCGGACAGCTCCATGCCGAGATACACTTAGATCCATGTAGACTCTTGTATGCTGACATGTACTCATACACAGAGGCAGTAACACACACACTTGCAGACATCTAGACCTTCTGCAGTCAAGGTGGCAGACAGTCTGTCTCGGTGTGCTTTCATCTCCTGTTTCTACAGCTACAGCCCCGACATCTAACACTAGCTCAGGCCACTTAGCCTTTCAAATGTCACAGTGCTACGTGAGTCTGAAATGTGTGTGTATGTGTGTGTTTGTGAAACAGATATTTTTTTATAACGTGGTGTTAACATAAGAAAATCACATGTCTTACTTTCAATACTGTTCTCTAAGCTGTGGGTTCCATTATCAGGTATATACAGTATCTATTGTGCTTAGATGGTGGTAAGTTGTTTCATGTCAGCTAACGGATGCAAAGTTGTACTACTGTAGGCATTTGGTAACAAAGTAATTAACGTGTGATTTACAGTAGATGCAGTTGAGGTTTAACCACGGATTCAACTTTTTCACATATGATAAAAATAGGGCTGTCTTTGTATCACAAGTGCGTCAGTCAAATAAAATGTGGCTGTTCAATACAGAAATTTGACTATTCGTTCCATTTCCCCCCACAATAAAACCTCGGCAAAATCCACTGGCAATAGTTGCACTGACACGAGATCAGGGCCGGCCCATCCATTAGGCGACATTAGGCAGGCGTAACAGTAGCCTACTGTAGGTCTTTTTGTGATATAGTCTAAAGTACAAAGCAACATAATTCAATGATTCGTGCAGCAGTTCTATTTTCAATGAGAGCCGTATCTGCCTACGTGAGTACTGTTAAAATCGATCTATCTCCATATGGCAGCCAGGATGACAGAGAAATATGCAAAACTTTTTGTTAGCAAAAAACACTCCATAATAATGAATTCCATGCTAAAACCGTGTTTACAATAACCTACAAGTAGCAGTTTGAGTGATGATAATCCCTGTGTCTTTTGGACAGTGGAACACTGGAATATAAAGATTGTATATCGCAGTTTCTCATCTAAATTAATGGTTTCAAATCTGCAGGTATTTAATCTTCTTCGTTCGTATTATAGCCATGGCATATGGGGAAGACTGTTTAGTTTAGCAAATTTTGCCAACGACGGTCCTAATTTATTGGTTATTAACTTCCTTTTGATATAATGGAATATTTGGCGACTGATGACATTAATTTATAATTCCTCATTTGACTGTTATCCCTGTGCAGTTTTGTGAAGTTACATCTGTGTTCTGTTATTGTAATGCGCATGGGGGTAGGAAAAAATGTATAAATGAGTACTCGACTCGAACAATCTCAGCCGACTAAAGGAGCACCGACTGGCTTCGACTCGTCGACTTTCAGGGAGCAGCCCTAGCTAAAATATTCCACTTGTTTGGGATCAACGTTGAACTGAAAACAAAAGCCTTTTCACCAGTCTCATTGTCTAATATCTGAGTAACTCCAATATACTATGGTCCCTTTTACACAATTATTACTCAATATAAAATAGATTTTAATGGTTGAAAGTCCAGATCTGTAAACATTTTCCTCATATCCCTTCTTTTCAGAATTGTACGGTGTACAACAACTCTGTGATGGTGTGCCTGGCTCCATCTGTGGCCGACTCAGACTTGGGCTTCTCAGAAAGCGGCAGCGGCCCAGATGAGATCGGCTTCTACATGGACAACGTCAATGCCTTAGTGGTCGTCAATGAGACATTCAGCTACTACCCCGACCCCGTCTTTGAGCCACTAAGTCCCTCTGGAATGCTGGAGCTCAAACCCACAGCCCCACTCATTCTCAAGGTCTGATTTTTACTCTGTACATTTAGCTTTTGTTAGCACACAAACTCATCACCTACAAATATGTTTGCATGCTACATCGAAGCTTCTAGCTAGCCCGACGGTGTGTAGCTGGCTGCTCAGGCTGGTTCATTACAGAAGATTTGCTTATGCATTATCACATGCACACCTTCCACATCTACCTGAGGATAAATAAATACTCAAATCTCAAGTCTTCCTGGAGGATTAAACAACTCACAAATTCATAATTAAAGGAGCAAGGAAATATTCTAAGGTCAATTTTACAAGCGGTTACTTTGGCTCTAGCCTTCCACAGCCCAGAGCCTTCTTAAATAACACTCTTTTCAATTTGTCTAATTAATTTAGGCAGCACACCACCAACACAGGTCCACTGGTTGTGAGATTTGGATTATATTGGTTTTCATTTTCATTAACATTGATTGGACATAACCATATGAATTTAATTAGCAATTTCAGAGTGGTGTCACTGCCTTATCTTATACCGCTCACCTGGAATATTTAGTCTAAGAGTAATGAGAATTTAAAATGAAATAGCCATTTCCAAGGGAATGCATGCACACTATTGCTTTTATAAGACACAGCATACCATACGCCATACTTGAGACAACCACTGCTGCAGTGCTCGGAAAAAAACCTGAGGAAGTGAAGTGACATCTCCTCTAGAATTATTTCAATATTGTATTCATAGTCTCCTTATACTGCATGGCGTGTGCTCAGTTTTAAATATTTAGCGTGAACCTAAATGTGTTTATTACACAATTACATGCTTTGGTTTATTGTCATTTATATAAATTCACTGCTACTGTATTATGTATTTCATTATAATATTAATGTATTGTATTTAATAATAACGTTCTTCCTTAGTTGAATGCCGTTACACTCATACAATTCAATTGTATCAACATAGTCTTTAGCTGTTTAAATTGCATTTTCTTCTCTTATAATTTAGTAATGTTTTTATTATGTTATGCCATTATTCACTTCTTTATTGCATTGACACTCTTTGCAAATGCACAGAAAATGCACTATTGTTTATTCCTCTGAAAATATTGAAAGGAACGAAGCAATCCTAATTTATTTCTAAAATGCTAAGTTATTATCCAAGTGCCTCTCGGTAATTGCAGAATCCCCCGCTTGGCTTGTTGAAACCGCCTGCCCATTGGAAGCACTGATGAGAATGATGGGAATATTATTTTTGAGTGGGGAAAAAAAGAAACAGATTAATTGCTGTGCGATTAATTTCTCATCTGGAATGACGTCCGTGACATATTTGCCCAGTTGGATCAGTGCTAGAGAAGGTTTTAGCAACTAAACGCTGTGTGTATTTGAGGGTAACTGCCTGGTATAGGCCTGTCTGTTTATTTGTGTGTCTGAGCGCATTACTGTGCTCTTGTGCCTGTAGGCATTTAGAGTGGTCTTTCTGAGGCTGGAATTGGGAATTATGTTTGCGTAGCTGGAACTGTGTGTGTGTGTGTGTGTGTTTATGTGATCCTGCGTGAAATGAAAGGCGATGGAATGCATGTTTAAAGGGCATCAGACTGTGATTCAGTGGAGACCTGTAGAGAGGACAGGATTGAAAAAAGAAGAGTCTCTCCCATTGCCTATCTCTCCGTCACTCTGTTGAGAAGTAGAGCTCTTTCTTTCTTTCTTTCATTTGTCTGTTAATGCACTTAATTCACAGTTTTTTTAAATGTGTCCATCACTTTGATCTGCCAACCCAAAGCATATGTAAAAACATTATATTGACTCGACACGTTCATGTGGATGAAAAATGTGTCTACGACTCTATTTTAACCATCTAAACGCACAAGGGCTTAAACTTCATCAAATTGTGTCCAAATCCACTTTTGCTATTTTAACGGCAGACATGGTTCAAGTGTTGTACTTACTCTCTTCATTCTTCATGGGTGTGTTTTAGGCGTAACATATGATAAACCATTCTGAGTGTCATCTCCCATTCCCTAAAAGATCCAGGGGGTTTGCACCTTGACGGATTGCTATTATACGGGCTGGTTTGTGAAAGCGCTGGAGCAGATTACTAATGGCAACAGTGAGATTCCACCAAGACCCCTAAAATATGTTGATGTACACACTAAGAATATTTCACATTGTACTGTTTTAATTTTTAGTTCTTTGCATGTTTGCGTGCTCCTGCTCATCCCTGTATGTGTCCGCCCGCCATAGGCAATACTAACTTGATAATGCGCCACGCTGTTGACTTTAGACCAGGTTTTTGTTGGTCAATCAAACAACCGCTGCCTTAAGTTAGCAATGCCTTAGCAATGCACTAGACCACACCTCATGTTGAGACCAACACACCCAGCAATGTGCTATAGACCACACCTCATGTTTAGACCAACACACCCAGCAATGTGCTATAGACCACACCTCATGTTTAGACCAACACACCCAGCAATGCACTAGACCACACCTCATGTTGAGACCAACACACCCAGCAATGCACTAGGCCACAC
>JAODLL010077590.1:0-15979 GCA_026546735.1 Forbesichthys agassizii | reverse complement strand
ATATTGTTGTGACTTAGATGAAGTTCAGAGCACATTTTATGACCAATTCATGCAAAACTCCACGTAATCCCAAGGGGATCACATACTTTTTCTTGCAACTGTGTATATATAATAAAAATGTATCTCATCGCTCCAGTCAAAACTGCAAACTACGTAGTGTTTTACACGAACACACGAAAAAGTTTGGTCGAGAGCTCGAAGCGGCACCCAAATCCCCCGTTTAACATCTTAAACGGGCTAAAATAAAGCTATTTCTCCCTTGAGCATGAAGACTAAATACAGGAAAATCCTTTAGCCTAATGGACGACGGCACAATTAAGCAATCTATTAATAGGTCAGAACATAATTTCAGAATCAGAAAGTCTCCTGCAGCCAGTGCCAGAAAAATTGAACCAAGAACTACGAAACTGTGGGAGTAACTTTATAAAAAATTTAAATTGTGATTGCTTTAGGCTCGCCGTAGCCGTGATTGTGTTGAACATTGAACAAGATGCAGACTGTGCAGGGATGATTTAATCTTACTCGCGTTTCTCTCTTTACCTGCTTTAAGGTAACGAAATATGGTACCGTGGATTGATTTTACCTTAATCGGTACTCTGTAGTACAAACCTAATTTGGTCGGTGCTCTTTAAAGTACTGGGTTCTGTACCCTATGCAACCACACAAACATATGAATAACTAATTCCTTTGAGATGAGTCAGTGATGACTCCTAATTGATTGTGATTCATGCCAAAAGTTGGGCAATATAACTGTATTTACTGAGTAACAGTATATATCTCATTTGTAATAGTAGAGCTTTTGCCAGTTTTATACTATTTAATTACCTGTAAATGAATTAGGCAAAATAATGTAGGCATTACCATTATCTTATTTATAAACTAGTTAAATGTAAAAACAGTCAATTGTTTCTATCAAAATATATTATATGCATGCATATCACCCACCTCAATGCATGCCTTGTTTATAAAGATCTGACCGCATCTGAGTTGCTGCAGGATAGCAAGCTTAGAAAACTTTTGCATTGAATATAAAGTGGACTAACATCTCTACAATTCTGCAGCTCTGTTGAAAAGATAATACTGATGAATATGTTGTTTTGTTTGTTTAATGCGGTCCTAACATATGAGAGTTGAGTGACACAATAAAGGCCTTTTTCAAATTGCTCCTCCATAATATAACATCATCAGTGGGGTATATTAATATAGTGCAAATTAGTTTGTTTGAATGCTTTTTGATCTACAGTGTCCCTGTCCACATGATAGATGGTGCCTGTCTGCTTCCTCTCATGGGAGTCCAATGGATGAGATGCCAATTGGGCTTTCACCTGTTACACCAGGTGGCTGGGGGCGGGGTCCTGTCACTACGGCAACAGCTCCGTCACCCTGCTCCAGCTGCTATGGGAGGTCCACTAGGGATGCCAGTGTATTCTGTAAACATCACTGGTTAATGGAATACTGATCAAACCAATTGTTTTCCATTTCTGTTAAAAAATGGAAATACCTGTTATATAAAATGCTCTGTGAGAGTGTGTTCTTTAAATTGACAATCAGCTATGTTATTAGCAATGTCAAAATGTACATGAGAAGTTTGGTTTTAAGAAATAATTTAAGTCATCACGTACATGCTTTGGAGTTCGAGGTTTACCAAAAGTTCAGTATTGCGTTGTTTTCTTGCGAATAATAGTCTAGAGAGTTGATTCTTACTGTTGTGGATAGGATGTGGATTTGTATGCTTCTTTTTGGTATTCAAATTCAAGGATAAACTACTTTTTAATGGTAGGAAATTAACTTGTCAGAACTATCTAGATGTGAAGAGGAAAAATGCTAAGGCCTTTGTAGTGTCAGCAGGATGAGATAGTGTGACGTGTTTATGTAAGCATTTCCATCTTTGCCACAGTGTTCATTTTTTGGGAAGCTTTGTATTAGCTAGCCTAAGCTGTCAGGTGTAAACAAAACCTTCAGAATAAGCATGAACATCCCTTTTATAGCACTCACAGATTGTATAACTCTTCTGCCTGTTGGAACACAAGGCTTGTCATGAAGGAATAAGTCCTGCTCTGTTAGTTTGGTTTTAATGGGTTTACAACAGATGTACAAGCGTCACAATAATATGAAACATTTGACTTAGGTGAAAACCTCAGCATACAGAAAGGATGGTCGTTCCTTATTGTTTTTTTTGTTGTTTTTTTATTTTATTTTAACATTTCCACAGAATTCTCAGTGCAGTTCTTAGTTCCCTAGATATTGTGATGTGCATAAAAAGTATTTAATAGGAAAGAGACTATAATAAAACCACAATAAGGTTGGACTGGAAAGGACAATCATGACTAGAGGTCCTTAGAGCAGATCTCATTCTCGCCCTCTCTCTCTTACACACACTTATTATACTGCAGAGCATTGCATGCTGTGGCAGATTATGAAATGATCACATACTGTAAGTGGAGATTTTTGAGTGTGGGGGATCAGCTTGCAAAATATGTGCATTGAGAATAACTTTGCTGTCTCGTATAAGACCTGTGCTATCACAAGTGCCTGAGCAATACTTCGAGTGAGCTCATATGGTCTACTTGCTCATGGCTGCAAAATTGGCAATAACAACAAACAAAATTATGTCTGGAGTTTTGCTGTAAAGTGAATGAAGTTTGTGTTGGAATAATGTCTCATTGAATGTTATGGAAAGATGGCCTTGATCCAGGCCTTGGTAATCAAAACCATGCTCACTATTTTAATATATGCAGTCATTCAAATGTTGTGGACATGCCATCCCCCACTGCAGTACATTCGAACAGGAGAAGTCACCAAATGGTAAACACCATCACAGTACACTACAATATTAGACTGTATATAAATGGACAAACCCTCCATTATTTCACTTTCACCCTTTTCTCAAGAACAGGTTTGAAGCATAGACTTCACTGTTATACACTATATTGCCAAAAGTATTGGGACATGGTTGGTGATTAGAAAGGTGTCTGTGATTTTTTTTTAAACATTAATATAGCAGCTAGAGATGTTCCCAGCGACTAATTTCCCTGTTAAACAAAATGTTAATCTTAGACTAGTTGACTAGTCTAAAAATACCAATACCAAAATAAGAAAACTGACAAAATCTCAATCAGTCTTAACATTGTCAGCGTGTGTACAGGTTGCACATGTCTGAAAGAGCTTTACAGCCTACATTTCACAAACAACACCCTCTTAACCTACTCCTCCCCCCACAGACCTTAGCCTATACTCTCACCGATCCAAAGCCGGCACGGCTGTAAACGGTTGGACATGATCTGGACTAATCAGAAACACTAATCTGCTACTAATTATAGGATAGCTTTTTGTCAACAGAGTGCTAAGTAGTCTACTGTATGCTTTGCCCTTAATCACATTGAGAAATGTGATTAAGGGGAATATAAATAAAATTGATGATGCAGTAACATGTACAACATTAAATTAAATCCAATGAAAGCTGTCCACGCGATGCGAAATTAAATATAATGCGTGGCACGCCGTGTATAAAATCTTCTTTAGCATAATGATGAGTAGTGACCACGCGGTGCACGTTGAGCAAAAATAAGTCCACAACTCGTCTCCTCTCGGATCCACATACATTCTGGAGCCGCGTTTCAAAGTCTGTACGTAACTTGTGCAGGAAAGAGGTTTTTTGTCCCTGGGTCTGGAATAAGCTTGTAATCTGATAATGCATGCAATATTACATATTGCCGGTGTCGTGACAAAAGTGATTGCCGGATAGAAAGTGGCACCCTTCTTCATTGAAGAAACCAAACACACGATTCGCTTTAATCTTAATGGTGATCTGGCGAAATTATGCAGCCTACTTCTCTAAAGAGCGCGCCGTTGCTTTTTAACTGCCGGTAGCCTACTGACTAAATGCCCGGTACCGTCACCTCTACGGTACCGGGGCGGTGTCGAACTCAACTGAACTTATTTATAATAAATTATGAACAGAAAAGGAACATGACTCTGTGTGGTTTATTTGATTTATTATTACCTACCGACTAATGGATATGCCTACTACCTGGCCACCGCTAGCAACCCGAACTGAACTTGGAAATAAATGAAGAACAGAAAAGGAAAATGATTTGGCCTATTTTGAGTTAAATCCCTCTGGCAGTATAGACTTTGAGTAGGAAGCTGCACAAAATACACATAACTTGAGCATGTTCACGTATCTCCTGCAAGCATATATATTGATAACACCTTATTTTTGCCATGCTGTTTGTTGGCAGTAGCAAACAATAGTGACATTCCATAATTTCCACTGCCAAGCTATCCATACCAGTATATTGAAGTGGTTTGTGTCAGATTTATTTTCTTTCTTTTTTTTTTTTTTTACTACATAAAAATGCCTCAACCCGATGACGTAACATTGAATACATTGCGGTTAATATACGGTTGTGGTTAATAGACAAGTTTATTTCCAAAAATTACATAAAATATTGACCTGGGGTTAATATACATGTGCGTATATTAACTGGTTAATAGTCGGGAAATTACGGTAATATATGGCCCCAACCTCCACAGACCTTTAAAATTAGTTTTTTCATAATCTAAATGCAGGCGGAAGATTCTTCTCTCTGACCGACATGGAATAAATTGGACTGGGATGAAGTCCCAGGCATGCGACCTCAGCCCCCACTTTTTCTTACAACATTTTTTGTCATCTATGACCAACTAGCTGAATCAAGTTTGTGGTTTTACACATTTGAGTGGCTCTCTGTGGTATTATGCAAATGTTGTTGTACATCTATTCATGCATCTAGTTCTGATTATCTGCTGTATAACTAATTTTGTTTGTTTGCTATAAACATAAACACTTCTGACTAGTTGGCCATGTTGCTGTTTACACTGATGAAATGAGCGATAAACCATTTAGAGTACCATCTCATCTCCTCCCCACTCTCCTCTTCATCTATTGATTTGTGTAAATTATTCATCTTAACGGTGTAGCCCCATCCTTATTTGCTGTCCTATTGCCTAATTGGCCCGTTTTTGTCATATACTGCCATATAATGAGTAGCTACACTAGGAATTTATGTATAATATTGACAAACCTGAGACACTGTTTCAGCACAAAAGTTTGTGTATTATGTATCGGCTATATACAGTATAGTACAGAGTGGCTGCCACTTTAGTGCAACATTGTACATGTAACAAGCCTGGGTGAGTTGTTCACTGAAGGGCCCTTCCTGTGTATATATATTCTATGGGTGCCCTGGCTCTCTGACGTGATCAGTGTTGGCTCTGTAATGGATGAGGCTCTGCTGCGCCATGCTGTATTAGACACCCCAGCCCCCAGGAATCTGTCATCTCTTAGCAGGTAACACCACAATAAAGGCCTGTACTAGCCTGATTTAACACCCTGACAACGCACAGCTAATGAGCCACGCAACACCTTCTTAGCACAAGCCACGCACACATAAACACTATTCCTCAGGTTTGTTATTCACCATTGTTCTTAGGCCCCTCTCTCTCTCTCTCATTGTTTGTTTGGTAATCTCACTTCTCTTCACTTGTGTCATTATCTCCCGCTGTTTCTCTCAATGTATTTTCCTGAGTGTCTGGAGAGCAGCATTGAAGTGCTGACACTTAAATGCATTGCATGCTATTCATATATGTTCGGGAATCTTTCCAGTATGTTGGCTCTATTGGTATTTTACAGAATCTGGCCTATGTTTAGTATGTTTTGGATATGTTTATGTTTTGGATTCTGTTGATATTTAGAGAATCAGTTCCCTCAAAATAATCAGATATAATAATAATAATAATAAAAAAACAAGATTCCATTGTTCTACATCCTCTATTGTAAGACCGTAGAACAAAGGGATCTGATTGAGTAGAATGTAGAACAAATGAACCTGGTTTACACTCTTGCTTCTAATGAGTCTACGTGTAGTTACTTCATGGTTGTGTGTTCTTGGTGTAATGTGAACGTGGGTGATTTCTTCTAATTGAGTCTTTTCAGGCAGAGGTGAAGTGAACTGTAGAAACATGTGCCAGCTTTGGTTACAGGCTGACTGGTATTGAGCTTGTATGTGTTGCCCTTGTGTCTATCTGTCTATATCGCTCTTTTTCTTCCTCCCACTCGTTTTCTTAATCTCCCATTTGAAGGCCACCAGGGTCAGAGGGGCTATTAGCCCACCATATGCATTGATGGTGGAGGTTCATCACGCCGGCAGGCAGGCAGGCAAAGGAGAGTTGAAGATGTAGAAATAGCTTTGAAGAGCCAGGCGGTTAAATCCCTCATCTAGCGACCCCAATCTGCCTTAAAGAGGGAAATTGTTGCACATTATACAATCACATTACACAATCATGCATACACACAAGTGTGAATGTTTTATCTCATCAATTGCATGAGTGGGAATTTGACCTACCTTTTGAATGTTTAGAAACTTTATTGGGGAGACTTAAAGGAGTCATTTCATGTTCCTTTTCACTTGTTCAAAGCAATGTAGTTTAAAATTTTATGTGAAAACACCCCATATCGGTAGTTTACTTATTAGATAACGGTCTGTTTTCAGTGACTATTACTTTAAATTTAACAAGTCACTGCCCACCCCGCCCCGACTTCCACGTAGGTGTGTTGACGTGAGGCTGACTGCTTTACTGCTAGTACCGGTGCAGGCTACTCAAACGCAGTTTGAACATAGTTTTATGGATTTTATTTAATTTCAGCAGTGTTTATGCAAGTTAATATTGCACATGAATTCCGCCTCACCGTCCAGACTACAGGCAGCAGAATGTAATTCATTGTTGTTGGTGTCAACAACACAGCAGCAGCTTGGTCACACAGCGCTGTGTAGGAACGGTGTTACATTTTGATAACCAGCCATGTATCTACTAAGCACATTATTTAATGAATGAAGGCTAGATTATATCATAGCACAACATCGCTTTCCCGCTAAACAACCATGTACCCATAAGCACGTATTAATTAATGAATGAAGAGTTACATAGCACGAAACCGTAGCCGTTCTTGCCACTTGCCACAAAGTGATGGGCCATTCAGTTAAACAAGAAACGTTAAAATTAAAGACATATTCTATCTTTATTATCATAGACGTAACGTTAAATGTTTTGTAAGATATGATTATTGCTCGCGGTACCAAAAACTCCAATCTGTTTCCCTCAGGGGATACAATTTTGGTATGACACGCGAGTGCGTCTTTATCAATAAGCAATCTTTAGGTTAAATTAATCAACACAAAATTATTTAAGAAGCCTATTTCAATAATAGCCTATATTAATCTAATGTAGATATTGATGTGCCCATCACTCGGCTATGGTAGCCTGCAGTTACTGTGTCAAAAAATATATTTACAGATTTGGTCATCTGCAAATGTTGAACATTAAACTTTTACTTACGTGTATCATACTGGCGATCAACATCAGTTCCTTGCCTTGCATATTTCGCTGATACTACGTAGCTGGCCGTATCCTCATAGGGGCTTTACCAAACAAACTGTGTGCAGTAATCTACACAACATATGCACGTTTCTCTCAGTCGGTTTGTTTCCTCGCGCCTCTCACTTTTTTAGCCAATACAGACCAGGAAGCTAATGGTCCACTTTGAAAGGCTTACTAATACTCCGTGTCACATCGGCATTGCTAATTCCAAAAACAATGGAATGGGTCACTATGACAGTTTAGTGTATGTGTGACTGTGTTGATGGTGTTGCAGAGGTGACCATGAATTATAATATGATCTCCGTGCTGGTCTAGATGCTCTCTGTGATCTACTGTACCTGTCACGGGCCTCAAGGTAGCAAAAACACACAAACTCCTTGTGCTGTGGCAATGTGTAAATAGCATACTGAATGAAATCATATTCTCACTGCATTAGAGCATATGAGAATACTAGTATAGAGCTGTATTGAATATATAATGTTCAGTTTGAAACCAGACTTATTTGCGCAATATTTAAAGGTGAATATACACACCTTGAAGGAGATGGAGGTATGGTCATATTCTTGGCCATGATAATGAGACATCTGTCCAATTCACAATAACATGGGTCAGGAGTATAATTCAATAAAATAAAATATAAAACCATAAGTCACACTTTTGTACTGCAAAGTTGTGTTAAAAAAATGTAAAAGAAATGTAATAACTTACTCCTAAACTGGATCAATGTTCTTCAGAAAAGGTTCGTCCTTGCTTTAGGCCGTTTCACCATGCTGCTGCCTACTATCGCATTGATGGTAGCTGTTCGTTATGGTTTTTCAAAACGTTTTGAAATGTGTAAATATCTGTAAATGTATTTACATATATCTGTAAATTGTATTATGTTTGAAAAGTAATAGCAACGTAACTCCAAATGTGCTGATTCATTTGTCAAGTGTGAGGTTTGTAAGTTCTATTATGGAGGTGTAGTTAGGTCAGCAGAATTTGAATAATAATAAAGAGAAAGGAACAGCATTAGTTCACTCATCTGGATGTAGATTGTTTTAGTTTTTAACCACCGTTTTAAAACTAATGTAGATTTATTGTAGATTTAGTGTAAGTAGCGCCGATATTTGTGTTTTATTTCGGTCCGGTAGATGCCGTTCATATAGGAACTGGTACCATATTGGCACCAGGTTTCGGTACCTGATCCTATTCACGTTATTATATACAGTGCATGATAGTCTCCCTAATGTGCACACATACACATACCTCACAGCAATGCTCAAAATATAACATAATGCAAAAAAAAGTGGTTTAATTAGCAACTGAAGCGCATAATATGCACCAATCCAATGCACCAGCTTTGGCTACATTAAATTTAGTTTTGATGGCAAGTTTGTACCTGAATCTCAGTCCTAGTTGCATTTAAATGCACAACATTCGTTTTTTTTTACCTATATATTGTATACAATTTAGGCAATAACATTTTATTTTTTTCTAAAATGAAAGATACATTTAAATATACTTGCCAACTTTTTTATTAATTCAAATTTGTCTGGTTGGTTAATAACTTTTTTCTGTGGTGTGCCAAAATCAAAACACACTTATGTCTGCTTTACACAGGCTTTAATTTCAGCTCCAGTTGGAATACAGCATCTACAGTACTACTAATGATTTAAAAAATAGTAATATAATGAGTAACTCTGAATACTAAATAAAACCGGAAGAAAGTGGTTCAAAAACAAATTATTTGTAAATTATCAATGACAAACATAATTCCCCTGATTTAAAAAAAATTTTTTTTTAATTAAAGTTATGTATCTCAGTGATTATTTACTTTCTTATTCTGCATTATGGTTAACAAACCAAATGTTTTCAATGCATGTGGCAATTAGAAACACACCACACACAAAATGCATCTGTCAACTTTGCAGAACTATACCTACTGGCATAAATGACACAAATACTGTAACAATTAAAAACACAAATACGGTGGGTCTGTTTTTGTTTCCTAGGTGAGTTTATTTTCCCTGCATTCCATAAGGAACTGTGATCATCCTTTCTGCCCCACGTGAAAGTGGTAGTGTGTAATCTCTAGTATCATTACTACAATTTGGCAGGCGTTTCCAAGTGTGTATAGTAATCCTTTGTTTGAGAGGAACCATTTAATCAGAAATTATATTGCTATTGTGTATACAAATGTAATGTGCACCATTTCTGCCCCATCAAATATTAATACAGATATTAAAACAGATATTAATACAGATATTAATACAGATATTAATACAGATATTAATACAATTACGGAGCATACAGTACCTTGAAGCCTTCCGATGCAACCCTGTAGAAGTAGCTACTTTTAGGCTTGTTGCTTGGCTTTGGATGTTGTAGCTAGGGTGGACGTAAATACTCTGCAGCTTGTTCTACCTGCAATGTAGTAAATGACTATCGTCAACAAGTACAAAATGTCAGGTAATCTTTTCAAGCTGCTGGCATGAGTCTCTGTTTTTTGTTTTTTCGCTTCTGTGGCTCTCTCCAATCAAGACCACCCAAATGTTTGGGTATTTATATGGCAAATCTGTGCTCAACGTAACCCTGTCCCCACTCATGCATTTCCCAGCGCAGCGTGAAGGAAGACACAGAGGCAAGCTAGAAATTATGAGCTTTTTTGTAAGAAGAGAAACAATGGCTCAATCATTTAGAGATGGTTTGGGTTTAAAAGGTCGGACGAGCATCAGAGCAATGCAATATGTAGAGAGTGCAAAAAACATGTTGCTGTGCTGGAAGCACTACAAATAGCTTCCCTTCATCTGCAGTCAGTACGAAGACTGCGTTAAACTTTGTGAAGGTTGTGTTGCTGTAAGCCAGACTGGAAAGCCATCGCCATCTGCCTTAAAACAAAGTGCTTTGTAAGCTTCATTTACAAGTGGTGAGGTATAACCGAGGCAGAGGCCAGTGTTGTTTGCGCAAAACCTTTGTGAACTACAGGGCTACACATACAGTAAGGAAGGGTTTTGTCTCGCAATGAAGTGTCCGCCTCGATAGCAGCTTTTTGTTTCTGTTAAATAACTGAAAGGCTTTGATGTGCAGATAAAAATTGTAAATAAAATCTATATTACACAGCTATGGAACTTTGTATTTTCACTTTATTTTAATCTGTTGGAGTTGTTAACATCTAACATGTAGTTTGCTTACAATAATCCTCATATAAAATATCATTAGCTCTATTTTATATTATTATTCAGCCCAAACATGGACTTTTGGTCCATATTATGACTTTTGTCCATATTGTGCAGCCTTGTAGCTATATTATTTAGACCGCTTTGTATGGTTTTTCGATATGACCAAAATGTCATATCCCGATATAGATTATTTTTTATCCCGATAACGATACATATCAGAAAAAGAAAAGAGACAGCAAAACGAGAGAGGAGCAAAAGTACGACATTAACTCAAAGAGACATAATGAAATGATCAATGCTGTTGCATACTATTTGGACATGTGGTCCAGCCGCACTACAGAGCCCCACATTAGTCTAACTGTACGTTATATAACATCCGAGTACGAACATGTCAGCAAATGCCTCCAGACTTCCCCGTCGACCACACGGGACAAAACCTCTTCGTTGGCCTAATCAATGCCCTGGTGTGATGGGGATTGGGTCTGCAGCATCAGACAACGGGAGCAATGTACAGAAGGCTGCGGAATTTAACAAATGTCTGAGGCTACAATGCTTCAGGCACCTGTTGCACAATGCAGATGGTAGGTATTTTTTCATTAAAATATTTGTAGCTTTCATAAAATATGATTCTTACGGTCTGTCTGTCAGTTGCATTTTCCATGGTGTTGAAAGGTGTAGGTGCAGTCACTAGGTGTGCTGTGCTTAAATGAAATTGCCTATGATGCGTGCATAAGCGCATACATGTGTGTGTGCGCACAATAACTTATTTATTCTCAACCCCTCATTTACAGTATTACGTATAAAAATACAACTATTTTAATATTGTATTAATAGTTCTTGAAGCTGACAATCATTCATTTATTTTGATATGATGAAATCATATGATGAAAGGGATTATAGAACCGCTCAGTTGAATCGGACACGAGACATTGTGGAATAATTACAGTAATAGCTTTTTTACAATGATACCGCATTTTTGCTATAACTCACATTACAGTAGGCCTAACACAAAACATTGAACTAATTTGAATTCAAATGTATTTGTTGTGCTATTCATTGCTATAACGTGCATTGGCATGCCTCTGATCTTGTGACTAATGTACATAGTGTTTATATAATAAACCTGTCCTGTTCTGTCGACATGGTCTTTATTTATTAATGTTGCATCAGTCCAAAATTAACTGTTAGTTGTAATAAAACATGTTGTTTTGAAATGTTATGAATCTTATTTGTTTTCCTATCATTTATTTTACATATGTTTAAGAATATCGAAATTAATATCGATATTGCAATATCATATTTTGTTAATATCGTGCATCCCTATTCTTTATATGGCCGTGGAAAAAATGAACATACCTGTACATTAAGATGTACACGTCAAACATATAACATAAATATAAAAAATATAAAAATGTAGATTAAAAAATACATGCAAGTAAAAAATAAATAAAAATGTACAAACAGTAAAAAATCTGAGAAAATGCATATGTACGACATTAACTCAAAGAGACATAATTATATATATATATATATATATAATTTTTTTTTATACAACATTTAGTCGTTTCATGTTTTGACCACAATGTGGCAGAGAGCTCCATTGGTCCAGCGAGGATAGGTCCTTCTCATCGTGTTTTACAATTACAGCAGAATTGGCTGATATTATGGGTTGCTGATTGATTAGGGGCTCAGAACACAATTTCAGATGCGGGATATTTTCTTGCAAACCTATTAGCGGAGTTTGTCAAACTCAGTTAATTAAGGAGAGTCAGTGTGGATAGCAGCATTTTGCAGAACATTGGTGATTTGGTCCCATTAGAGTTTTCAAGCATTGGCTGTGTGTGTGTGATACGCAGCGCATGCCTAGTAGCAACATCGTGTGTGTGTGTGGGGGGGGGGTGAACCAATTTGAAATTGATTTGTCACTTTTAAAAGAGTTTAGACATGTTTTATTGCATATTTCCCTGTGTTCTGAATGGTGGTAGGGACAGGCGCTATAGGCCATTGCTCAATAAATCAGCAGTTTCGAGCAGTTGGAAACACAGCTAGGATCATGGCACACAAGGTGACCTGGAGCAGAATATGTCTCTCTTTTCCCGACACTCGGTCACCCACTCGCCACATCATTTTATTTTAGTTTTCTCCTCCCTCCTTTCACGCTGGCTGGTTTGGTGATTTACTCATTCCGTCCACGGTCTGTCTGTCGCAACTCATTGCAGCCTCCTGCCAGTCTCCTATGAGTTTGACCGCCTGACCTTCTCCAGCCTGGCAGAGCAGGTGTGAGGAGGAGGAAACGTGGAAGTTTTCACTTGACTCCGTTTGGTTGGTGGAACACTCCACAGCTTACATATTCAGAGACTTCACTGAATGCCTACTTTCTGCTGATTGCCTTGTTCCTTCCTTCTCAACACCATGGGAGTAATGGCCATGGGCATGTCTGGTCCTTCTGCTAAAAGCATTGCTTTTTATTATGCTGGGCCTTGGAATACTTTGTGTTTACAAAAGCTCATCTCCAAAATATTGTTGATTACTAATCTAGCAGCATGTCCTTGTTGCAAAGAGGTCAAAGCTGTATTCATACAATTGGCAATGTTCTATGTTGTTAATTTGGTGCAGTTTATCCCATGATCAATGCTGCCTGTGTGGCCTGCTCATTAAACAAAAGGCTATGTCTTTGGTCTCGCATCATCAATTCCTGGATCAAAGACGTGTGTTTTAGTGTGAGGTTATTTCTGCTAAAAGAAGCTGCACTTGGTATCAGAAGATGCCATGATATAGCTCTGGGTATAGGAGCCTATTGGCATGGTAGGGATATATCAGCTGTGCTGCTGTGTGATTATATAAAACAAACAGCAGTGCAGCTCAGTGATTAAAGCCCCCTTCTCCCAGATACCATCATCAGTTCAGCAAATGGAAACAATAACTTGTCATCCTTAGGGCACCATCTCCCGAGAGGATCAGCTTCAAATTCAAGCTAATACACTGTCATAATAAACCATTTGTCCTCATCTGGGTTTCTGCATTTATGCATATTTTAATTAGATGAATGTTGGATAAAAGGTCCTTTAATTAACAAATGGCACAAAGATGCAATGCACAATCATGTTTTTATTTAAAAAGAAATTGCCCCTTAATACTTTAAGTGTGTTCATGCCAGCTTGAGTGGAAACTGCAACTAAAAGCTTCCTAATAGATTAGCCTCTCACAGTGCTTTGGGTGCATTTTAGCCCATGACATGCAGACTGGTTCCAGCTCACTGACATTGTTGCTTTTTGAGCGTGTACTGCTCGTTTAATTTGAATCATGTCTGGCCTTTGACCAGGCCATTCCAAAACAGCTCGTTTAGCTCTTCCAGTGTTTGCGTGTGCATTTGTGTTTCGCATCACTGTCTTTTTGTGTGTGCCAGCTGCACCTTTTCTTCAGATCACCAACAGATGGCCTGGCATTGTCTTGTAGGACTTCACAAAGCAGAGATTATTGTTTTCTACTCAATGACATGGCTGTTTACCACCGCAATGGAGCATCGGTCTTTAAACCAACCACACCAAGATCCATGTCAAAACAAACTACAGCATTTTAGTGGTATATAAAACCATTTCAACTCTCAATTAATGTGTCAGCTGGTTACCGAAGCAATTAAGTTCCTGTGTTTAGAAAACCTGTGGATCGTTTGTAAAACATGTGGGTTTTGTTCTAATTGTTTGATAGGGGGGCCAATCGACGTTAGCGCTTGTGTTTGAGAATCACCACCAAAAAATTTATGTTCTCATTCATTTAAGATGGATTGATTGCCTGCTAATGATCTGATTTGTGCTGTACTAAATCATTATCGATTATTTTTTCGGCCATTAATCTAGCGATTATTATTCCCAGATTATTCAGATAACTAAATTATCGATACTATAGATGTCCATTCAATGCCATAGATGCTCCCTCAGAAGCTTTGTCCCCCCACATTGGTAACACAGTGTTGTGCAGTCTGCACCACTTTTGCTTGTGTTCCTTATTACAAAGCCAGGGCAGTGTACAAACACCAAATTATTGTTTTCAGCATGCACAGAGAATAAGCAGCTAGCATACCTTGAGCAGATTGCTTATTTTGATTTGCTTACTTCACAAAAAGTGAACTGACTACAACTGGTTTACAATTTTAACATACAATCTTTAGTCTGTAATTAGTTTTAAATATGCAAGACCTAAGCAAACAAAAAAAAGTTAAATTCAAATACATTTCAGAAATACCACAACATTTTGTAACCTCAAGCTTTGCAGTCCAACAAAATAATCTTACAGTAAAATGTGTGCAATTTGAGTAACATTCTAATAGGAATAACTAAAACTAGTGCATTCTCCTTTTCACTTGTTGACACAGTTCCTTGACTTCTCAAAGCAATGTAGTTGACCAGTTTAGGTGAAAATGCCACAAACTATGTGGAATAGCACGATCACAACCACAACTCTCGAAAAACGGTCAGATTTCAGTGACTGTTATAAATTTAACAAGCCACTGCCCACCCTGCCCCAACTTCCACGTAGATGTGTTGACGTCAGGCTATGACTGCTTTACTGCTAGTACTCAAACGCGTTTTGAACATAGGTTTATGGGCTGTGGACCACATATAATATATTTTCAGCAGTGTTTTCAAGGTGTTAATATTGCGCATTAAGTCCACCTCATTGTCCAGACTACTGTAAATGATACGGGAGGCAGAATGTAGTTAATTGTTGTTCGTGTCAACCACATGAACAAAGCAGCAGCTTAGTCACACAGCCCTGTGAGGAACGGTGTTACGTTTTGATAACCATCCATGTATCTACTAAGCGCATTAATCCATGAATGAAGGTTAAATTATACCATAGCACAACATCGCAGCCGTCCTTGCCTGCTAAACAGCAATGTACCCATAGGCACGTATTAATTAATGAATGAAGGGTTACATAGCATGAAACCGCAGCTGTTCTTGCCACTACGGTACAGGGTTGATAGATAGATGGCTAGCTACTAGCAACAACGCAAAGTATGGTAATATTCAGTTAAACAAGCTGGCCATATCCTTACAGGGCGCTACCAAACAAACTGTGCAGTAATTACGTAACATATGCACTTTTCTCTCATTCGCTTGTTTCCTCGCCTCTCTCCCTTTTTTTTAGCAAATACATACCAGGAAGCGTACAGTCCACTTTGAAAGGCTTACTACTTCTGTGTCACATCGACATTGCTAATTTTAAAAACAACTACAAATACTTGGTTTTCACGGAAAGGGTCCTTTAATCCCTCTCCGGGAACCATCACCTTATCGTGTTGGAGAGGTTTGTGTGTCTCTATGATCCTGAGAGCTGTGTTGTCTGGAGCCTTGTGCTCCTGGTAGGGTCTCCCAAGGCAAAGTGGTCTCAGGGGA